>JAFBJT010109368.1:0-35790 GCA_016785325.1 Chascanopsetta lugubris
AAAGCATCCCTGAGCGGTTAATAAGTATGTACTAATGACCGCCCCCCCCCCCCCCCCCCCCCCCCCCCCCCCCCCCCCCCCCCCCCCCTCCCTCCCCTCAACACGTCTTATCAACATGGAGACGTCTGATAAAGCTGTTGCTGAAGCCGTGTTGTGATTCTCAGCCTCGTAAATCTGCAGCTATCGAGAGCGGCTGCAGGTATCCTGCGGAGAACCTTGTCTGTCCTCCTCTTAACCGTGCAGAACTTCATTTCTCATCATAAACCCCGCCTCCCTCTGCACAAGTGTAACTCGCTTTTGTTTTTCGTACAGTTTCCAACCAACGTGTCTGAGATGTAACAGCAGAAGAGGAGGAAGAGGAGGAAGAGGAGGAGGATGGTTCCAGATTCCCCTCAACAAAGATAAGGTGTGTCAGCTCTGACTCTGATAAGCAGAAGAATGATGGCACCAGTTCCTTCCTGCTGTGCAGTAACTTCAGACTAAATGAATAAGAGTCACGTGACCTTCATCAGCCAGACAGACTTAAACGATTAGTGTGACAACTTCCAGTTTGTCGGCCCCATTCCAGCTGCAACCTCCGGGGCCTATACAGAAGTCGAAGAGTGGCCACTGTCAATCCCCATTGACTCCCATGTTAAAATGGTCAACATTAGAAGTGACTTAAACATGAGACAATTCTCAAACATGAGAATTACAACTTTGCATAAGAAAATGAAAGCTCCCAAACATGTGGGATTGTCCCTTTAAGTCGAAGTTTGCTCCTTTAAAAAAAAAGTCTGACTTCCTCCTAAAAGCAAGTAGTGAAGGTCAGTCATGTATTTGTCGCTCCCCTGTGTACCATTAATTACTCCAGTTTTCAGAGTGTCCTCATCTGATGGAAAATCACTTCAGGTGATGTTCAAGCATTAAATTGGCTTCTGGCCGCAGAGGGAGCCAATCAGACCACAGGGGGGGGGGGGGGGGGGGGGGAGGGGGGGTCGGGGGGGGGGGGGGGGGGGGGGGGGGGGGGGGGGGCAGCGATGGGCTTGGAGAACCGGGGGTCAGCAGATTATACCCAGGGAAGAGACAGAGGTAATGACAAAAGCCAGAGACAAAGGCTGAGAGAGATGGAAAGAAAATAAAGGAGAGAGAGAGGAGGAGAGCGGTGCCATTGTGTATGTGAGCAGACCTCCTCAGACTTAATTACCTCTCATTCATTTTCATTCAGCCCTCTCATGATAACGCAAAGGGACAGGGGGGGGGGAATAAAGAGGACTAATGAAGATGTGTTACTCATGGAGAAAATTAACTCAGGGAAGAATTGTGAAGAAGTGAAATACACCTGAGGCCATGGAGATAAAGGAATATAAGGAACCAACGGTAAACATGGCTCCGTGCAGGCGAGAAGAGGAACATCTCCACTGATCTGAGCATCATCTGGAGCCAATTATATTATAGTGTGTTATCTCCCTGGTCCACCTGGTGGTCCAGATAAGCACAGGGCTTTTACAGAGGAGAGGGAACCTTCTTAAAGGTCCAGTGTGCGAGGTTTAAGCAACTAACTGCTTTCCATTTCTATCTATAGCAGAAATTAGATGTGAAATAAGCATATGAGAGTGTATAATCTCAGTTCAACCCCTGTACAGTTGTCATGGTCATCCAAAAATGGGCAAAGAGGCGGAGCACAGGTAGAGCCGGGGGCATCCACAGAATGTGCCAGCTCGGCCCAGGTGTCATGTAAGAGGCCATGCCCTTAATTTTGCACAATTTCAAACCTCGATAGAATTAAAGTAAGCGAGATAGAAAGAAAATCATCCCATGTACAGTTGTCATGGGAACACATGTGACTGATTGAGACCAAAACCGTAGTTTGTACCAGGTTTTCAACATGTTTCATTCACCTCTAAAGTTCCACGATTTTAACATGGGAGTCTATGGGGATTGACTGGATTTTGGAGCCAGCCTCAAGTGGCCACCCTGTGAACTGCAGGTTTTTCCACTTGCTTGCTCTGCCTTTCTACATGCTTGGAAGGGCTGAGGGTGAGGTGCGGAGTATTCAGGTGCAGTATGCAACTTCACCACTAGATGTTACCTTTTCAAACACATTGTACCTTCAAGGAACATATGATGTTGAAGTTGTATAACTGGTGTGTTGTAGAACTTTTTTTTTAATGACAGAAAATATAATATCAGAAATCTCACATGTTCCATATGAAGATATTAGCTTTAAATTCCATCTCTGGGTCTTTGACAATGAGAGGCACTGGCTCCTGACACTGGTCCCCCTCGCCTGAAGGGCTGGATCAGCCGCCTGCCTGAATGCTGATGTAACTAAGAGGTTAGAGCGAGCACAGCCCAGTGGACGGCTCTCTCATATTGGAAACATTCCAGCATGATCATGAATGTGTGTGTGTGTGTGTGTGTGTGTGTGTGTGTGTGTGTGTGTGTGTGTGTGTGTGTGTGTGTGTGTGAGTTGAGTAGTTTAAAGCAGCCCCACCTTCCATTCCATGTGCATTGTTTCACTGCTGGGACAGAGAGGCTTCTCCAGCTTTTGCATCCTCGGGTGCAGGACCTCTGACCCCCGTGACCCCAACGCCCCCTACACCCCCGAAGCCTCAGGGAAGCACATGGGCGTGATCTGATTTCCCTCTTTTCTATTTCTCTACGTCTCAATATGATAAATAAGGGGACTAGAAATCTGCTGACTCTGACTCGGTGCACTGGGAGGATGTGTGTCACTAATATGCAGTTAATCTTATTTGAAACCCTCTCTCCTCCTCCTCCTCCTCTTCCTCTGTGGAGTCTGTGTGTGTGTGTGTGCCTGAGTTGCCAATGCCCAATGCCTGATTTGTTGCCAGGCGACGGTGACACGGTGGTACATTGTTTTGATCACACTTCGGCCACACATGCAGGCTGCCCACACAGCATAATACTACTCTTTAGTCTGTGGAGCCAAGCTCTGCAGAAGCTGAGAGCACCCATAGGACTCGCAGTGTTGAAGGGGTGAGCATCACTTCATGGGGGCGGTGGGGGGATTTGATACTTCCTGGCGGACAGGAAATTCAACTTCCTGCCTTGATTAATGGTCGGGGGCCCCCCACATTTCACCTCCTGTGTCACCCCTTTTTTTTTTTTTTTACAATTTCCTGTTTCTCACGCACGCTCGAGAAAAACCATCTTGAAACAGCATGAAGATCAAATAATTGTAGTTATGAAGGGCCTCATGAAGGGCCAGGCGGGTGGTTATTTGTTTAGTTCCCAAGCCCCCCCAAGCGAGGGGGCATGTTTCATTTGTACGAGCGCTTTAAAACTGCTGTTTCTCAACCTCGTGTCACCGGTCAGGAGCTTGTGCCGAGGCCCAGAATGCAAACAAACGGTGAGTGGAGCCGGAGGAATGCGGCGAGTGCCGGTGTCTCTCTGCGGCCGCTGGCTAATGGGATTGTAGGATTGTTACAAAAACCAGGACGGGCGAGGGAAGGGGGCGGGGCTCAACCACTGGCTTCCCAATGCATTTCACTGATGAAAAGTGCGAAAGAGATGGGGGGGGGGGGCGTAGGAAGTGAGAGGGGAGGCAGGCCACTAGGGGGGAGGGAAGGAGGAGAATAGCGAGAGGTGCTTTTTAAGATTTCATGTTCTCCTCCAGCCCCCACAGTTTGCAGATAAAGGTTGCCGTTGCCAAGGTGACTTGACAGAGAAAGGGAAAGTATCTGGCTGCGTTCCGCCTGCTCTTGTGCAGGAAGCTGGGGGAGCCAGAGGCACAGATAAGATGATTCCAGTCCCTCCTCCTCCTCCTCTTCCTCCTCCACTGCAGAACAAAAGCTGTACGCATGATATAGCACCTTAAATACCTCCGGAGAATCCAGCTGCTGTGTTCACCGCAGAGCCGCCTAAATAAGTCAGACACGCGGTAATGAGAAGACGGACAGACGGATTTACAGTCAAGAGGAAAAAACTCTTATGTTTATTAGCCATGAATTTCACATTGTGAAAAAAATCACATGTACAAAATAATGTCATTGAAAATAGAAAAACAAACTCTTACATGACAAAAAAAAAAGGAAAAGGAAAAGCGATGCACGCCGAAAGTTGTCTCTGTCTAATTAACATCATTAGAGGATACTGTGCTCCGGTCTGAGCCGGGCCGGGTTCTCCAGATTAAACAGAGAGCGAGAGAGGGTAAGAATAGAAATGGGAAATGCCACTCAGCAATTAGGAGCCAATTGAAGGGGCATTCATTGCTCGCTGTTGTCAGGGTAACTTGTGCTCTATGGGGAAGAATTGCTGTTATCTGATTGGTGGGGGCCACGGAGGCTCTGTGCCTCAGTGGCTGAAGGAGGTCAGCAGAGCCGCAGAGGTCTCCGCTGAAGTACCAGGAAAGAGGGTGAATTTGGGGGGGTGTGGCTTAAGAGGCGGAGCAGGAAGTTGCAGAGCTGTTTCCCAGATGGGCGCCACAGATTTGATTTGAGCCGTGGAGGAAGAACATTTGAAAAACATGAAAGTTGCACTGAAACATTTCCCTCTTACAATGAAATTCAATGAGACCATGAAGATTCAAATTGTAAAACGTCGAGGTTCACGTCACGCGGACGACAACAGACAAAAATGCAGATCAGCGTTTCCGAGAAAAAGGACATTCTCAGCGTGTTTCCTTTTTTTTTAATCATTATTGATGTGCATCATTAACACTATGATGAAAAGCACTGCGGTGTCTGCCCTTATCAATGCACAGTTTACTGGATCCAGCTCCCTCCCTCCCTCCACTTGGAGGACTGTGGCTTTAACACCCCCAAACGGCCAAGTTAGCGCATGTGACAGATCTCCAGCTGTCCCCAGAGGAGCAGCTGCACAGGCCGTCGCATTCTTAACCATGTCAGGGTTCCTCTGCGATGTCCCTGATAGTTACTGGGTCACACGCTGCACCGTTCCAGCTGCCTTATCTGCCTCATGGTTCATATCCACTTGTCTGCCTTGGTTCAGTTTGAGCCCCAACAGGCCTCGGACTCTTGACGGGTTCCAGCTTAAAGAGAGTAAATCTGAAGTAAAACGTCTTCGTCTCAACCCACTTCCTGTTCGAGCAGCAGCCTGAACTGCTTCACGTCATCGGTAATGAGAGCCGTTCTCCCTCTACCACCCAGTTGCGCTGCTCTCGCTTTTTAAAGGAGCATTAGGAAACTTTGTACAAAATGTGTTCATAGCAACGCATGCAGCAGTGACATGTAGCAGAATCCAGGGGTGTCCAAACTTTTCTCGCTAAGCGTTTGTTTCATGTTTGGGCCACATTCCATTATATTTCTGGAATTTGCTGCAGGCCATTCAAAAATGGACCACGTGCCACAGTTGGCCCCTAGGCCATAGTTTGGACACCCCTGAAGTAATCACTGCAGTAGAGGTCGGGCTGTAAGTGGCCTGTGCTCTCCCTCCCCCACATACACACTCACCAAAATTGGAGCTACGCCATAGTGGCAGCTCACGGATTGGTTGACCGGGACCAGGCAGGAGCCAGCAGCGAATAGCAAACTCTGACCAATGTGATAGCTCGAGACTTCCAGTCAGTTATTTACTTGCCTTGGTGCTATATTAGAGATCCAGAGTGAGAGCACAGGAAAATCGAGTCCGTCGGGAAACCTCCACTTTTTGGCTTCATTGGCATCAACAAGTGAGTCTCAACCAGGAAAAGTTGCCTGATGCACCTTAAACAGAAAGCGTTTCCCCTGCATAAGACTGAAACTGTGCAAAATGCATCCCAACTGAGGTTCAAATAAAACACAACACCTGGCCATGCACGACATAGTAACCCAAACATACATTCACACACGAATGCAGGCAGAGAGGAAATAAATAGGATTAAACATATCAACATAACTGTCATATAAATTAAGACATTGCAGCAAGTTTTTTCAAAAAAGAAAGACAGAAAGGAAACTGATTAAAGTCTCAGTTCAGGTTAAGGTGACGAGATTTGTGTGACCATAGAGAAGAAGAGTTCATTCCAGTTTGACTGAATCACTATGAGTGGACATGCTCTAACAAAGGCATTTTCTATGACTCAGCAAACAAGCCACTGCTTTTATCTGGAGAACAGAAGCACAGCCGCTCTTTTTACAGCGTGGAGTGTACAGCTGAATGCGAAGCGGCGCTTGGCAGGCATTAATACATGACTGCAAAACAGCAAACGTGTGAGGTCACGACCCCAGAGGCACGACACCCACCGCCCCCCCGGCCACGCACAGATATGCCAATATGTCCTCTATGGTCTGCCGATGCAGGTCGTCAACACCTCGCGGTGACAGCGAGGAGTGGAGAGGAGTGAAGTGTGTGAGCTGTCAGAAGCACGGCTTTGAGAAACAAAGAAAAATTAAGATACAAACCGAAGAGCTTATTAGTGAATAGAACCGGAGAGGGGGCGGGGTTTACTCCTTCATTGTGCCTTTTAGAAGTCAGCCAAACCATGATGCTTTCTCTTTGTCCGCATCCCTCCATCTAAACGGAACATTCATCATGCTATACATTGCAGTCTCTGCGATAACATTTTTTTTTTTTTTTAAACTGAGAAAAACATCAAAACTGAGCCCCACAAGCCTGCCATGACTAACTGGAGGGGAAAATGCAGGTTGCGTAACACACTCAGAGTCCTCATATGACAGCGCGGAAGCCTGATACACTGGATGTGGACGAGGTCGTGCCTCATGTAACAAGCAGCCGTTTGTTGTTTTGGTTTGTTTGCATCAGTTGCCGTCACCGCCCGTCTCAGTGTCCTTCTCGGGAAAGAGGTGACATCATCATTCCGGTGTGGTGTCCGGGCTGTATGCAACGTTAAAAAATGGATGTGGGCGTCTGTACATCACCGCTCAGTCTCTTTTAGAGGAAGTCAGAAAAATGTGCTCTTCTTCACAGTTGGAGTCGAGATGATGATGCAAAACAGGGAAATCTGAGGAGGGGGAGAAAAGAATAACGTTAAACGGTGAAAAATATGATGAGTTATTCTCCCGAGCTCAAAATAGAAAATGAAAGTGATAAATACACTCAGGATGTGAATTTTCTCACAGCTTAATTGAAAATTATCGTTCCCTGTTTTTAAAAACGGAGGATTTATTGAGGGTTGGCTGCAGTCAAATCAACACCTCAACGGTGAAGTGCAACGCTAAGCTATTGCCTCTTATTTTATAATGCATGGGAATTGTTTTATAAAGTATTGATTGTTACAATCATACAGTCTCTAGTTTTTAGGGAGCCATTATTATAACGGCACATGCTCACATGCAATGAGCAAGACTTGTGATCTCCACGCCCATCCCCCAACACTAGCAGGGGAGCCCTCTGGCCTTAATGCCTATGAGGACAATTGTAATTGGTTTGAGGGGAATTTCAAACATGCCTGAGCTTTATTTTCATTGTAAAGCAGTACGATAATGGAAGGAGCAAGCAACAACTTCAACACAACCCATGTGGAGGTCTGAGTCTCCTGTGCTACATAGATTCATGTTGAAAGATATCAACATTCCTCTCGGGCCTTTGGCCCTGCAAGCGAAGAAGCACATTTCTCAAAAATATCAACACATTCCCTTAATACTGTGCACGTGACATTTGCTGTTGGTTCTTTGAACTGGAAACCAGCTAAACTGCCAGACTGCTACAGGGAGTGGAAACCAGATGAAGGCGATCGGGTTACTTTGGCTCAGTGTCTGTGGAGACGGACACATTTGTTGTGGTGCAGCACACATGGTATTTAACCCTGGACTGTTTGGTGTATATCAGTGTGGTGTTATAAGGAAAGCAGAGGTACCCCCCAACATAAGTTTTATTGACATTATAAAACTGATGAAGAGCAGTTTTTTTCTGACAATGGGAATTTGATTAATTCCCATTTTATTTGTTCTGGCTTCAAATCCCATTGATTGCTATGAAATACAATCATCATTTGGCTGTAAGGTGCAAGGTGAGGGAGCTCCTCCTGATTCAAGGCTAGGAGGAGATGTAGAGGCAGGTTAGCATGGCAACACTGTCACTGAACCAGCACTGAGCTCCATGGGTTTGTTGATGTCCCATCATAGTCAGTGTCTCTGGTGATGTTTGACTTGATGCAACAGAGACGCATCAGTGCAAAGGTGTAAATTACTTTTTTTTGAACATGTGTTCAAAAATGCATTATGCTGAAATTATGCCATGCATTATTAAAAACCAGTACATGGTGTTATTTAAATTACCTCCACCAAGTAAAAAGAGGAGCTCTTAGAGAAGTTTGAATTGTTCCCTTGGGCGAAACTGAGAAATTTTTTTTCCCCTCCTCACGGCTTCAGTCTCCATCTGTGAGGCCTAACAAACTTCCTTTCCCTTTCATTCCTCAACGGTCAGCCTTTTTTCCATTCCTGCACATTTCTTCTTCTTCCTCTTCTTCTTCTGCACACTCGCTGAGTAGACTGTCAGTTGGCCTGACAGGCAGGCGCCAAAAAAAGGAAAACAAATTCCGTATTAAATTAGCAGCAGGATTATATCCTTCACTGAACACTGTGTTGCGCCAGGCTTAGAGATAGCTGAGACTTTCTGTCTCGTCCCTGAAAAGAAAAGGGAATAAGTCTTCAAAAATATTTCATCCTGTAGAGGGACATCACGGTGTCGGGGCAGTGAAGTTTCTCTGAGCTGCTTCCTGCCTTTATCGAGCTGGAGCTGTGCTGGACAGCTGAGGACTCACTCTGGAGGCGAGGGCTTCACAATGACTGCCTGTGTGGTTACGTTTGAGGGATTGGAGTGTAATGTTTGTGTGATGTGATGTGATTGGGACCCCAAGGCCTGCGGCGTGCAGGGAGATCAGGTTTGCCAGATGACTACACATGCTCCATATACGTCTGCACTGTTCACCATCAGAGCAGGGGAGCAGGGGTAGAATGAGGCCAAGAAGATGTAGATGGAACCAGAGGAGACTATTCTGTGTGTGTATCATGACAGGGTGTTTGTGTGTGTGTTGTGTGTTTGTGTGTTTGTGTGAGTGGGTGTGTGTGTGTGTGAGTGGTGGGCTTCCCTCTTCCGCCACTTCTCTGTCACCTCCACTTATAACCGGTGATGAATGTTTTCCGACACGCCGCAAGTTGCCGGGCACCTCCCTCTCATCCAAAGACCCAAAGCTCAACAAAGGAGGGCGATTGAGAGTGGATTAGCCCCGCCAGGCTGTTGTAGCCTGCTGGTGTGTGGCTGGTCTAATTGGCAGACCCCTGTTTGCCTCTTTGAGAGATTTCCCCCACAGGAGCGATAAAAGTATCCCATTCTCTTTCAATTACCTCCTCTGTCCTTCAGCCCATCCCCACAGCCACATAACTCACTTAACTAACACACACAACCACCCCCCCACTGGTCCACTGTCCCTCTTCTGTGTCCCCTTACTCTCTTCTGTGAGGAGGACTTGGCCAGAATGACCAAAAATTGGGAATTGCAAGCAAGACTTTGTGAGGTAGTCTGGCTTAATTTCATTGAATTATTTGTCATATTTTCTCATAGTTTTTGCTGCACATGTTCATTTGTGGTTCAAATGGCAAAGAGACAGGAGAGGTCGAACATACCTGATGAAAAACGATGTGATAGAGTTTGGTGCTCAGGCAGGCAGATGTTTCCAGGTGCTGACGAAAGCAGTGGGAATGAGCGAGTATGGCACAGTAGTGATGCTGTTCCAGGTGTCCAAGGTGGGGTCATAGCAATCCAGAGTTTTACAGCGCTGCGTGCCAAAGTACCCACCCACCACATACAGTTTGTTGCCCGACGCCACAGCCTGGCAGCTCATCCTCTTGGCCGTTACATCGCCCACTTTAGTCCACTGGTAGTTCTCGCTGCTGAACTTGTACGCCGAGCATGCAGAGAATTCTGTGTCCCCGCCCATGACGAAGATCTGGTTTCCCAGCACGGCGGCGGCTGTGTAGCGCCATGGTTGTGGGCAGGAGGCGGGCACAGTCCATCGGTTCTCCTGCGGATCGTAGCACTGCACCTTGGGCAGCTTGTCGTGGGTGACACTGGTTCCTCCGAAGGCAAACAGCTTCAGTTTGACACTGACCACCGCCGCGTTGCTGACGCCCTCTCTCAAAGGAGCCACCATGGTCCACTTGTTGGCCACCGGGTCGAACTGCTCCACCTGTTTGAGTGACACGGATGGAGACGCCGGGAGACATCCGGTAGCCGCAGTGTGGCCCCCCACTACGAAGAGGCAGTGTTTTAACTCTGCGGAGCCATGGCCAAACCTAGCGATAAGCATGGGAGCTGCTTTGGACCATTCCTCGTGGACAGTGTCGTAGACCCAGACATCTTTGGACACACCATTCTCGGAGCCCCTCCCCCCGGTGATGTACACCTTGCAGCCGATGGCACAGGCACTGAACTCCTTCCTGGGGCTGGGGATGTCGGCCTTGGGGATGATCTCTTTGGCTTTCTGGTCTACCAGATACAACTTGTCGCACATGAATGTCTGCCCTCCGAGAAGAAAGAGAGCGTGGCTGGTTTTTCTTGGCCGAGCACACGGGCTGTTTACAACGCCGTCATTCTGCAAGATCTTCAGCTTGCAGCGGATGGCTTCATCCACCAGCTCCTTGCTCTTTGCCTGGGCATTGATCAGCTCCTCAGTGGAGACGTTCTCCATCAGAAAGATGGCGGGCAGCAGAGCCAGACGGACCGTTCTCAGAAGCTCTGGGAGGTGGCAGTGCCTCCTTTCCAGGTCGTAGTTGATCCAGTTAAGGGCGGCCTCATAGACCAGTCTCTCATCTTCAGTCTCTAGCTCTTCGTGTGACAGAAGTTGCACCACCATATCTTTGGGCAGTTGGAGGAAGTCCTCCGTCTTGCAAATGGCTGGGAAGTTGCTGAGGCACATGCCCCAGGAGAGCTCGGACAGCTTGGTGCACTGGTGGGCATCAGACAGCAGCAGCATGCCAAGACAGTTAGACGGGTGCAGGTTTCTCTCCAGGAACTCAGCACAGGCGTCACGGATGTCCTGGAACTCCAACATGTCCCCTGCCTCCAGTAGCGACTCTGCGTTTTCCTCGTTGATGACCACGCGTGACGAGTATGCATAATCGAGCAGGAGTTCTAAAACCTCCGGGTGGATGGAGTCGTGAAAGTCGACCTCGCTGGCCTGGCTCTCCCTCAGCCCACCACTGAACATGGCCTCGAAGTAGCGGCTGCAGGCGGCCAGCACTGCGCGGTGGCAGGGGAAGGAGCGGCTGCCGGCATGCAGCAGCACATCGGTGAAGAGCCTCTGCTGCCGCAGCGAGTTGAGGTGCATGAGGACACTGTCGGCATAGGAGGACTTGTGGAACAAGTAGATGTTCATCGAGCCGGTGCTGGCTCTCGATTTCCGGTTCTCATGGACGCACACGGACATTTTCATTGAATCCTGCGAGAGAACAGAGAAGAAAATACCTTTTTTTAATGAAGTTCAGATTTGAGGGATTGCTGTTGGTGGACATGTGGACGTTTTCAGTGAAAGTAAGAAAATCGATTATTGGTAGACACCAACTAATTATCAGGCTGCCTGGGTATTGAGCATTTTGCTAATTGTGTATATGTCCTAGTCTAAATGCATATTGATTCTAAATACAAGTTTAAGAGTTGACTCTTACTTATTAAAGTGCCTTACATTTTCTTGCGTCATCAGACCCATTCAAATTCAAGATCTTTTCCTCTGGTGATAATTTAGCAATGCTAAAGTGGTACATTCCCCAGCCCTGATATTGGTAAGTTATTACAGTCCTTTGTAAGAACTAGTCACGTAAGAAGTGGTAATGTTTAAAAGTATTAGCAGCGTATATATCTGGGAGCTGTGAAGGTCAAGCAGATAACAATTGTCTTCTCTTCCGAGAGCAATGGACTGTTCCACTTTCATCTCTGACGAGCACTAATCCCCCACATTTCGAGATACCATGATTCATAAGACAGGAAAGAGAGAGAGGGAGCAGGATTCTTTTAAAGCTTTGGAGAAATACACAGAATTCACTTCCAGAACTCCCGTCCTCACTGTCCTTGCCCTGTCCCCCCGCTCACAGCTCACTTTCATCCCACCCAATTTCGAGACATGTCATGCACTGGCGGCAGAGTATTTCCAGAGATACGGAGTCTCTGTCTGACCCAGTAAATCCACAACTGACAGATTCTTCAAGCAGACGTTTTAAGGTCTCAACTGGAGTCTGCCATTTCTTTGGCTGTGATATAAGATTCATTCTCAAGCTAAACCTTCAGAGATGGATAATGCTCTTTTAATGACGCAGTTTTCAAAAGATTCCAGTGATGTTAACCTTTCGAGACAAAGAAGTAAAACATTCTTGAAGTGATGTAATTTCGGGTGTTATGACACATTTCATTCTCTCAGTGATTGTTATTCATTCCATCTCACTGAGGTCAACCTGAACCACAGTTTCACCGTCACAGAGACGATGTTTCACAAACCTCCAGGTGGTGAGGGGCTCACAAAGACGTGAAAGATTTCCACTTCAACACTTTACAAAGTCCAAATGTTCAGAGTCATCATGAAATGATTCCCAGCTGTAAGGGACACTTCCCATTTTCCTGAAGTTGCATCATCTGCCACTAAATCCTCCGCACACTGTGTTTGTGAACACAGTTAAGCTTGATGGATCATTCCAGTGAGCCCTCGCACCTTTGGATTCAACGAAGAAGGCTGCTTTATTACTTCTCACAAGTTCCACAAACATTACTAAATCCCAGCGAGACTCAAATTAAAACCTAAAACCTGCAGCTCCCTGGTTTCTTTTCAATACCCCTCTGTAGACATTGCTCATTCTGATATGACCATTCTCATTCATGTCATGTGGCCATGTATCGAATCTGATTTCACGATCTGTAACTTGTATTATCGCACAGCCCCAAAGAAATCAGATCTGCATCAAATCAAAGAAAATACAACTCACTTCAGCATGCTCATCTGAATAATAGCTCAACCAAATGAAGGCTCAGTACCCACACTATCAACCTTGTGCGTACATTGGTCTTAAAACAATGAGGCTGAATAATGCAGAGAGAATAACTGCATGACTGTGTCATAAAATAAATGTGTCCAATTTAATTCAAGTGGTCATGTGAGCTGATAGAATGGCCGCGATCACTCTGACAAATGTATTTATTCACTCTCTCTCTCTCTCTCTTGCTTGCCCTCTCACTTGCCCTGGGTTAGACAGAGAAGAACACCACTCTCGCGCTCCCTGAATATAAACCCACCAACAGCTTCACTTAGCTATATGGCACATACAGTGACGCATTTAAAAATAACAATAAGAGGAACATTATCATTCATCACCACTTAATGAAATGCAAAACCCCAGTGCAACTTTGGTTGAGCAGGATTTATTGCATTCCAGCGCTGCCACGAAAGTAGCAACCTGTCGTCTCGTGGCCTGTGGCTCAACTATAATGAGACTATCCTCTCACCTGCACATGTCACATTCCACACACACACACACACACACACATACACTCAAGTGTGCCAAGACTGTCTATACTGCATTCTGGAAGAAAGTAGCTTGATTTACAACGCACTCAATGCCCAGGTTTTAACATCACACCATTCATTTGCATGTTAAAAAAATCAACCAATGATAATAATAATAATAACAGAATTTTGCACATTCCTGTTGTATCCTGCAGCTGCTATACTATGTAATTACACACTGCCAGAGGAGATGCACTTGCATAATCCAGGTTTTGCATTGAAGTAAACAACAAACAGGCTAAATGACTTCACTCATACATGCAGTGAAGGCAGGAGAGCTGCAGAGAGACGAGCGTGGTAAGCCTCGGCTCATACTTATGCTAATTGCATTTTAAAGGATAAAGCCTGGGTTAGCTCGCAGGCCTGCTGGTCGTCAAAACTCTTAGTTCATACATTTGTAATTCAAATGGAACTTTGTCCGATGTGGAATTCTCTCTCTCCTTCTCTCTGCCTTTTAGAGGCTCATTACTTCCAAACACTCGGCTTTTAACTACATCTGCTTTCTTCCACCCTCTCTTCTTCAAATGCACTAAGTACTTTCAGATTAACTGCATCTCACTTCTTTCTATCCCAAGTCACTTTGAATAATGTAAAGTAATATAATGTAACTACCACAGCCTTTGCATTTTTGTGGTTACTAAAAGCCAGAGCAAATCCAAGTGTATATTTCATTGTCTGTCTGCAGTATCAGTGAGTAGACTATTTATCTGCCTTTATATTTATACGGTTATTTCATACAGATTTAAAGATGCATATACCCACTTTAATGTTTAGTTTATTCTATGCCGTCTGGAGAGGTCATGATTGGGTCTGATGAGTCTGATCTGGCAACCCCGAATCCCAATCCCAGCTGTAGTAATTAACAATAGTCAACAATGAAAGAGTGTGAGAGCTGTCGTCCTCAGTAACAACAGACAGTCAGTGCACATGAATGAGTCTGTGGCTGTTTGAAATCACTGCCAGGTGTCTACAGTCAACCATGGGCTGCAGGAGGAGGGATGGGAGAGAGACATAGAGACAGGCAGAGAGAGAGACAGACTTTGGAAAGTAAATAACAGACTCAGATGGACCAAGCACATCTGTCATTTTAACGGGGCTGAGAAATCAACGCAAATGTGAATAAGAGTTATTGATCCACATTCATCTTCAACTAAACCAGTGAGATTCATTAAAGTCACACATCACCAGTGAGCCAGAGCCACTATAACGGGACTGTTTATTTACGGTGTTATAAATGAGGAGAGGTGTAATAACACACATTACAATAGCAACAATGACAATAGCATGACAGTCGTGCAGTGCATGTGGTGTGGACAATAACAATAACAACAACAACAACACGAGCTCGAGCACAGACTGTCAACAACCTTTTGTCTGCTAGCATGTGTAGTGGAGCGCTTCCCCCCTCTGGTAGTAGTAGGCGGGGTGGGGGGGGGGGGGGGTTGACTCCTCCACGGGTGTAGCACAGCGGGGATGTGGGGGGGGGGGGGGGGAATGTGCCGTTACCTCTTCTCCTCCGGGTGAAAGCAGGAGTTCAATGGTGCCCGCAGCGGGAGCCCCGGAGCATGCCACCTCTGAGAGAGCCACGATGCGAGCCCCGCGCCCGGGGAGTAGGAGCAGGAGGGACGGGGTAGGAGGGACGGAGAGTCCGGCTGGTGCTGGGACTCCGAGCGAGCCTATTATCTCAGCCCCGAATAAGTCGTTGGAAAGTCGGTCGGGCCGAGGTAGATATCCTCAGTCAATTAGCGCTGAGAGAGTGTTGGCGAACCGCCGAGGCGTCCGTTCGAACCGAGACGTGGGGGTCGGGCAGAGATGTGCGGAGACTGTGCTCCTGCGCCGCCGCCGATCCGCTGCTGAGTGTCGATCCTGCTGCTCCCGAGATTCCTCTCTCTCTGGCTCTCTCTCTGGCTCTCTCTCTCTCTCTCTTCCTACCTCTCGTTCCTCTTCTCTTTCTCTCTCTCTCTCTCTCTCTCTCTCTCTCTCTCTCTCTCTCTCTCTCTCTCTCTCTCTCTCTCTCTCTCTCTCGCTCTCTCTCGCTCTCGCTCTCGCTCTCGCTCGCGCTCTCGCTCTCGCGCTCTCTCTCTCTCGCTCTCTCTCTCTCTCTCTCTCTCTCTCTCTCTCTCTCTCTCTCTCTCTCTCTCTCTCTCTCTCTCCTCTCTCTCTCTCTCTCTCTCTCTCTCTCTCTCTCTCTCTCTCTCTCTCTCTCTCTCTCTCTCTCGTTTCAGCTCTTCCCCCATTCACCCCACCTCTCAATGGGTGTGTTTACTGTGGGAATGGGGGTGTATTGTGGCGTTTTACGCACGCGCAAACGCATGCGCGCGCACACGCACACACGCACATGCACACAATAATACCCATTTACACACAAAATTCCTCACTCGTCAGTTCTCTCACAGTTTCATTCCATAACCATATCACTTGGATGATTGTTGTTATTATTTTGTTAGCAAATCTTGATTTAGTTGATTTGTCCCGGACTTCCATGGTGGTGGGGCTAAGGCCTCCAGGGGGGCACCAGGGGAAGTCCAGGGTAGGCACCAGGAAGTTGGCAGTGAGATGCAGATATGAAAATATCTCTATATTTTCCATGTGTATTATTTGGGAAAGTTTTGGAATCCCACCAACTCAGTTTAAATGAGGTAGTTTCACAGCTGAGTATGAATATTGCTAAGTTTGAATTGAAATCACTTTGAACATTTTTCAATAGTATTTGTGATGTTGGCACCTTAGATCCATGTAACACTTTCCATCTAACTGAAGTTGATAGATGGAAAGTGTTAAAAACCCTCACCCCTGTCCCCTTAAGCACGGTGCAGTGCAGCGTGGATTTGGTGTCATCTAGTGACATCTATTGGTGAAGTTGCGTGTTGCACCTGAGATCATATATAAAAGAATATAAAAGGCTCATGAAATGCTAATAATATACTCATAAACATCAGCACGTGGGCAGGATTTACACATGGTTCTATTGTTCAATCTTGTGAAATGCTCCAGAGTCCATTGGGTGAATGCAGTCATAATGATAAAAAGAAGAAGAAATTGTTATTGTTTGTAGTTGCAGATAATTAGTTTCCATTTTACTGGCAAGACAAAGTGTTTTGTTCAGGGAAGCCTTCGAGAGGACTTTAGGACAATTTTTATTCATAGCCTTGTGTCTTGAGGAAAGGCCACTTAAACCTTTATAAAATCCCTTTGATTAAATGTGGCAAAGGCCAAAACTGAATCCACTTAACTGTCTTATATTGACTCATTGAACTGTCTTACATTCACAATATTACACTGCTGTGAAACAACCAGAAAGCGATGTAATACTTTGCGAGAGAAATTAAGACAAGAGAGAAATTAAGGCGATACAAGCACCATGGCGACAAATACAGACCCAGATAGTCCACTTGACACCATTCGTCCACTTGTCGACGCCTTTTACAAGAATATTACAGCGGAGCAGTGGGACCACTTGAAGGGTGGAAAACCTGACGATGCCACAAAGATTGTACTGGCAGAGCTTTTCCTCAACATTCTAACGAATGCGTCCGTGTCCTTCCTGAGGGCTCTGGGAGACACCGTCTCAGCCATCTCTGCAGAGTATGTTCAGGCCAGTCTGGGCGACACGCTCACTGAGAGTTTTGCACTGGACAAAACAGAGTGCGACAGTTTGAATCGACTCAATGACTTGGTCGTGGTGGAGGTGACCAAGTCTGTCAACTCCAGCCTGTTCACTCACTCCAACACAAAGGCCACTGGAGAGCCTGTGCTGAGCCGCTATGTCAACTCTGGCAGACTAAGCAAAATGATCCATTTTTTCTGCAAAGCTTTCAAGAAATCCTCAGGCAGATTGGAAACCGTCATGTGTGGACAGAGACAACGTCGGAGGACCAGCACCTCCAGTCAGAGCATGTCAAGGCAGACCAACGGAGGGACTAAGGCGTCCACAGGTGCAGACTCATCACCTTCTGATGCATCAATAAGCTCTGGAGGCTCATGTATGATTGTTGAGACCCTGATTAGCAACGAGGTAAATGACATCATCGAGCCCATTTTGGTCGATATCACGGACACTGAGTACAACCAGCTGCAAACATCTTTGGAGATCAAAACTGTTGCAGAGTCAGTTGTTCAGAGCATCTTTGAGGACAGCATGGGAAATTTCAAAGATGCAGATTTGAGCCCTCAATATGATGAGAGCCCCACGGCTGCAGGTTGCTGCGCAGGGCCCAGTAATTTAATCAAGAATCTGTTTAAAAGGGCGGTCTTCTCTGCAACAACATTCAAACTTCTGGCACAAACCAAGAAAGTGTTGAAGAAGAAACCAAAGGTGGAGAGTGTCGAGTCACTGAAGTCATTCATTCACCATGTTGACTCTCTGCTTCTGACAATGACAAAGCAGAAGCCCAATGAGGAGATGTGCGGCTTTGAGAGTCTGAGCGATTTACCACCCAAAAAAGTTCATATTCTGACAAAAGATGTCACTGATCACTTCTACTCGTATGTCACAAAGGGTTCAGAACATGTGACAGAACCAGTGGAGGTTCAAAAGTCACACACCAAACTGTACAAAGACCTACGGAAAAATGTAGTGAACTGCCTGTCGTTGTTGATCTGGTTTGAGAACAACCAGGTCGACAGCCATGTGGACAGGGTGACAGAGGCCATAATGGAGAACGAACCATTGCCATCATCCAAGATCTCTGAGGTCGATGATGGTCAGCTGTCCAGTACAAAGAAAACCATGTACATCCATATTCTTGTGGAGCAGCTTGTCACACAGATGTCCGTAAAGTCAAACATAGCGTGTCCAAGCGTGGGCATGGATGGGATGATCGAATATCTGTTTGAAAGAGTGTGGGATAAGTTGAAAGACAGTGACTTGCGTCTGAACAAGAAGAACATTGAGAAACTTCACAAACCCATTTACAAGTCCCTGCTTGTGAGGTGGTCCAGTGCTGAGATGCTACTGATTGCTCTTATGACGAAGAACCCAGAGCTTGAGGAACACATTTCCTCATCTTTGAAAGGTCAGCTGAGAGGCTGCATCTTCGGATTCTTCACACGCCGCACCGCCAACACATTTTCTGTCTCAGATGTGGGGATCCCTGGTGGGCCGTGAGGGCACTGCAGGTGGGCTGTGAGAGGTCAATTAATACAATTTTCAAGGTTCAGATATGTTGCCGAGCATAAAATCAACAAATATTTGTGATTGGTTGAAAAAAGCAGTCCATGGGATGACATATTTAAAAAAACATGTTATTCTCAGTTTATCTGACCTATATAGCAGGTGTCATAATTTCTGACACACAAACGCCTGAACGCATCGTGCATAGCTGGTGGGAACCATCGGTGATGGAACAGGCCACTACCTTCAGGGTGAAACCCAGACAAGATGGAGCCAGCTACTTAGTATGCTGTGTGTATTATTACATGTTATATGTGAACAGTTATACAGAGACTGGTAGTGATAACAGTTGCAGCCCCCAAAGATGGTCAGCAGAGGGAGTTTAGAGCTGATAAGCAATGCAGGGGCTGGCACTTTAGGTCCTTAAGCACGAGCTGAGAGGACAGTGAATCCAGACTTCATTCACTCAACTATCTTCTTCTTCGGGGAATACATCCCTTATCATGAAGTTACCTTTGTGTAAATAAATGTACATTGATCCTATGGAATTCATTTGAGGTCCATTGTGCTTCTGTGTTATTGAGGAATTCAGTCATTTGCATCAGGTCAAGTGAGATAGCTATGTTAGCATTTTGCATCACTGTTTTTATTGTCAGATAAAATGGTGGCGTGTGGTCAGATGAAAACCCTCTGAAGATTATGGCTTATTGAGAGATAGCTAGTGGTAAGGTACTTTAATGGTTCTGCTATTTACCAGCAAGTGTACTGTTTTGAACATTTGTCAGACACTTGGAGACAAGTAACATTATCCTTCATTGGTATACGTGGGATCATTATCCTGCATCTCTGCTGACATCTGTCCCTACATTTTAATCCAATTTCAATTGTTCAAACATTGTTTGGACGTGTGCTGTTAAAAATAAAATCTGCTATTAAAATGAGTTGGCAGAAATTATTTTGTGGCTCAGCAAAGATCCTTAGATCTCAGAATAGTGTATTACTAAAAATTAAATTCAAAGAATTCTAATTCAAGAAAGGATTCAACAGATCCTGCATCCACACTGCATATTCAGTGAAATGTGTATCCAAGTGGTCAAATGTAACTGCCAATAATATAAAAGGGCAATAAGATAAATGTAATAGTTAGGATATCCATTCAAATGTTTCACCTTTATAGGGTCCCTTTGATTAAAAGTGACCATAGGTCAGAGGTGAGAAATAAATCCACTTAACAAGTCTTGCATTAACAATAATACATTGCTCCACATTCAATTCAAAGTGGCAATTAAATATTGAAAGAGAAACTCAGCAAATAGAACAAAGCAAAACAACCAAACACCATGGCAGCCGACCCAGACGCTATTCGTGACATTGCACTTGACACCATTCGTCCACTTGTTGAAGCCTTTTATAAGAATATTACAGCGGAGCAGTGGGACCACTTGAAGGGTGGAAAACCTGACGATGCCACAAAGATTGTTCTGGCAGAGCTTTTTCTCAATATTCTGGCAAGTGCGTCCGTGTCCTTCCTGAGGGCTCTAGGAGACACCGTCTCAGCCATCTCTGCAGAGTATGTTCAGTCTAGTCTGGGCGACACGCTCACTGAGAGTTTTGCACTGGACAAAACAGAGTGCGACAGTTTGAATCGACTCAATGACTTGGTCGTGGTGGAGGTGACCAAGTCTGTCAACGCCAGCCTGTCCACATATTTCGATACAAAGTCCACTGGAGAGCCTGTGCTGAGCCGCTATGTCAACTCTGGCAGACTAAGCAAAATGATCCATTTTTTCTGCAAAGCTTTCAAGAAATCCTCAGGCAAAATGAAAAGGATGGTGATATGTGGACAACGAAAAAGTAGGAGGTCCAGTATCTCAGCTCAGAGCATCTCAAAGCAGACCAATGGAGTGAGTAAGATACCCTTAGCTGCAGATTTATCATCAGCTAATTCTGAGGCATCAATAAGCTCTGGTAGAGGCTCATGTATGATTGTTGAGACCCTGATCAGCAACGAGGTAAATGACATCATCGAGCCCATTTTGGTCGATATCACGGACACTGAGTACAACCAGCTGCAAACGTCTTTGGAGATCAAAAGTGTTGCAGAGTCAGTTGTTCAGAGCATCTTTGAGGACAGCATGGGAAATTTCAAAGATACAGATTTGAGCCCTCAATATGATGAGAGCCCCACGGCTGCAGGTTGCTGCGCAGGGCCCAGTAATTTAATCAAGAATCTGTTTAAAAGGGCGGTCTTCTCTGCAACAACATTCAAACTTATGACACAAATCAAGAAAACAATGAAGAAGAAACCAAAAGTGGAGAGTGTCGAGTCACTCCAGTCATTTATGGACCATGTTGACTCTCTGCTCCTTACAATGACAAAGCAGAAATCAGAAGATGAGATTTGTCTCTTTAAGAGTCTGAGCGATTTACCGCCTAAAAAAGTTAATATACTGACAAAAGAAGTCACTGATCACTTCTACAAGTATGTCACAAAGGGTTCAGAACATTTGACAGGAGTGGTTGACATTCACAAGTCCCACAGCAAAATGTACAAAGACCTACAGAAAAATGTGGTGAATGTCCTGTCATTGTTGATCTGGTTTGAGAACAACCAGGTCGACAGCCACGTGGAGAGGGTGACGGAGGCCATAATGCAAAGTGAACCGTTGGCATCATCCAAGATCACGGAGGCCGATGGCCGTCTACTGTCAAATACAAGGAAAAGCATGTATATTCATGTACTTGTGGAGCAGCTTGTCTCACAGATGTACACAAAGTCAAGCATAACAAGTCCAAGTGTGGGCACGGAGGAGATGATTGAATATCTGTTTGAAAGCGTGTGGGATAAGTTGAAAGACAGTGACTTGCATCTCGACAAGAAAAACATTGAGAAACTTCACAAGCCCATTTACAAGTCCCTGCTTGTGAGGTGGTCCAGTCCTGAGATGCTACTGATTGCTCTTATGACAAAGAACCCAGAAGTTGAGGAACACATTGCCTCATCTTTGAAAAGTCAACTGAAAGGATGCCTCTCCAGATTTTTTTCACGGCGTTAACATCTTTTCTCTTATCTGGCAATGAACCATCTTGCTCTTTCTAATAATCAAATATTTAATGATACAAGTATTGAATTGCTGGTGACATCTAACATGACTGAAGATAGGAGTTAGAAGAGTTCTGCTTAATGCTGTCGTTTTCTCACAAAGACCAAAGCAAAGACTAATAAGGCCTGTTAGGCCTCATTCACCAGTTCAAGCAACAGAGTGTTGGACATGGAGACAAGGAGATTGTATGTCCAAAGGAAGGATCGAGAGGAAACTAAAATCAATGTGCTAGAGGCCCCGAAAGGAACTGAAAACTGAGTGGTGGAGCCCGGCGGTTGTTGTTCCCTCCAGACGTTGTTGTTCCCTCCAGACGTACATTAACTTCAGAGAGCTCAACTCCATCTCAAAGACTGTTGCTTACTTCATACAAAGTATTGATGACATCCTGAGGAAAATTTGTGCAGCCAAGTGCGCCACCACTCTGGATCTGTGCAAAGGCTACCTGCAGGTGCCACCTGAGGAGTAATGCCAGCTCTACACAGCATTCTGAACACCACTGGGACTGGACCAGTTCACAGTAGAGCCCTTTGGACTGCATGGAGCATCAGCTTACTCCTAGAGATTGATGGGCAGAGTCCTCCAGGGTTGGGAGTGTATCCAGCTCATCGATTTTGGGCAGATATCCAGACGATGTTCTGTCCCACAAATTATGATTGATCATATCATTGACCAGAGGGATCCAGTAGCCTGATAAAAGACATGTGAAACAGCTTTCTACACTCTGAGAGCCTGCCTGTGCTCCGTCACTATTCTCAAAAGTCCAGACGTCCAGAGACAAGTCCTGGTACAGGTGAACAACTGTGGTTTGACCAAGTGCAGTACTGGCCCAAAGAGACCCTGGTGAAGAACAGCCAGCCCTGATACCTAAGCTGCAAGCTGCAACCTTAGGAAACCAGGTGTTCTGCATCAAGTGGGCACCTGAAACACGAAAGAGTTTGAACTCAAAACTGATCACCAAGCTCTCACTTGGACCTTTGAAGGAGTAAAACAGTCATCATATTTGATGATACCACTTGCTTCAGCCTTTCAGGTTCACCATTTGACATTGAGCAGGAAAAAAAACAATGTGGTGGCAGAACACATACAGTAACAATCAAGGAAAAGGGGAAGATGGTGTGAGAGAACAGCTCCATCTCTGATGGCAATACCCACACGCACAAATGAACAAATGCATGTACACAATAAGCATATTTTTCCCTGTAGCACTACTGTATTTGTCCCTATTGATTCATCAAGTGTCCCATTCTTTGTGGAATAGTCAACATATTGAATCTCAAATTTTTTAAATTAAGGCCAAAGGAGGGGCAACAGGTTGAAAGAGCAGCTTCACACCCTTGACAGGATCATTCTATGGATGATCTTGTTGGCAGTATTGAACCTTTTCTTTCTTGTTATGTTGCTTTTCTGAGAAATTCATGTTTTGTGTGGGTGTTTTTTTCACCTATGTATTTTCAATTAACATTGTAATTGTTTTTTATATACAATTTATCTCACTTGGGAGGCTGACTGTGAATACATTTCAAAATAATCTGAATTTCCTCACTTCTTTTGTGTATTTTTTCCTTTTTGAGAATTTTAAAGAGAACTAGCCCAGTGGCTTACACCACAAGACTACTGAAAGTCTGAAGAGGTTGGGCCTCTCATTCAATGAATTCGAATGACAAATGTTTTCATGCAAGGTCAAGACAATACAGTGTTTATCTTCGAAGACCGTGTCTTGGAGTGTATACGTTAATTATATTTAGACTGAGATGTGTAACAATCAAGAGAAAGGAGTGATTTAGATTTTACCGTGTTTACAACCCTGGATAGCGCACATGTGCCACAAAGCATGATTATCTGTCATCATGTGTGCCAGCAGCAAATTACTGGTTATTTTCGTGAGCTAATTCAGAAATCCCACAGGATGATGGAGATATTGCAACTACAACATGCGATGAACATTATTGATTTGTCTAAACAAGACACAAAATAATAATGAAATGCCTATGATATCCCTCAAAGCCATTTATCTTTGTAGATTCCCTTTGATTTAAAGTGAATAAAGGTCATAAGTTAAAAATAAGTCTATGTTCAAGTCATATTCATAAAAGTACAATGCTGTGCAATAATTTGAAAGCGACAGTAATATACTGGAAGAAAATTCAGGGAAGAGAAGGCAATATAATTAGTCACCATGGCGACCCGCGCAGACACTCATCGGGACAATCAGATGGAGACTATATATTTGCTCGTTGACACCTTTTATAAGAATATTACAGCGGAGCAGTGGGACCAATTGAAGACAGGCAAGCCTGACGATTTCACAAAGATTGTGCTGGCAGAGCTTTTTCTCAACATTCTAGCAAGTGCCTCTTTGTCCCTGTTGAGGGCTCTGGGTGACAACGTCTCTACCATCTCTCCAGAATATGTTCACTCCAGTATGGGGGACACACTCATTGAGAGTTTTGCACTGGACAAAGTAGAGTGTGACAGTTTGAATCGACTCAATGACTTGGTCGTGGTGGAGGTGACCAAGTCTGTCAACTCCAGCCTGTTCTCATATTCAAACTCAAAGTCCACTGGAGAGCCTCTGCTGTGCCGCTATGTCAACTCTGGCAGACTAAGCAAAATGATCCATTTTTTCTGCAAAGCTTTCAAGAAATCCTCAGGCAGATTGGAAGCCGTCATATGTGGACAGAGACAACGTCGGAGGACCAGTACCTCGCTTCGGAGCATCTCAAAACAGACCAACAGAGGGAGAATGGGGGCAGACTCATCAGCTAATTCTGAGGCATCAATAAGCTCTGGGAGAGGCTCATGTATGATTGTTGAGACCCTGATTAGCAACGAGGTAGAAGACATCATTGAGCCCATTTTGGTCGATGTCACGGACACTGAGTACAACCAGCTGCAAACGTCTTTGGAGATCAAAACTGTTGCAGAGTCAGTTGTTCAGAGCATCTTTGAGGACAGCATGGGAAATTTCAAAGATACAGATTTGAGCCCTCAATATGATGAGAGCCCCACCGCCGCAGGTTTCTGCACTGAGTCGGGGAAGATCATTAAGAATCTGTTCAATAGGGCGGTCTTCTCTGCAAAGATATTGAAAATTCTGACACAAATCAAGAAATCACTTAAGAAGAAACCAAAAGTGGAGACTACTGAGTCACTGCAGTCATTCATTGACCATGTTGACTCTCTGCTTCTGACAATGACAAGACAGAAACCTGATGATGAGGTTTGCATTTTTAAGAGACTGAGCGAATTACCACCTAAAAAAGTTAATATTCTGACAAGAGAAGTCACTGATCACCTCTATGTGTACGCCACAAGGGGTTCAGAACATTTGACAGGAGCGGTTGACATTCACAAGTCCCACAGCAAAATGTACAAAGACCTACAGAAAAACGTGGTGAATTTCCTGTCATTGTTGATCTGGTTTGAGAACAACCAGGTCGACAGCCACGTGGAGAGGGTGACAGAGGCCATAATGCAAAGTGAACCATTGGCATCACTCAAGATCACAGAGGTCGATGATGGTCAGCTGTCCAGTTCAAGGAAAACTATGTATGTCCATATACTCATGGAGCAGCTTGTCACACAGATGTTCACAAAGTCAAGCATAACATTTTCAAGTGTGGGCACGGATGAGATCATTCAGAATCTGTTTGAAAACGTGTGGGATAAATTGAAAGACAGTGACTTGCGGCTCAACAAGAAAAACATTGAGAAACTTCATAAGCCCATTTACAAGTCCCTGCTTGTGAGGTGGTCCAGTCCTGAGATGCTGCTGGTTGCTCTTATGACGAAGAACCCAGAGCTCGAGGAACACATTTCCTTATCTTTGAAAAGTCAGCTGAAAGGATGCCTCTCCAGATTCTTCACACGCCGTTAACACCAACCTCCTTCTAACCTGAGACCCATCTATCTTTCTTTCTCTCTGACTTGTCCTCTACACCCACAGCATTGGTGGTTAATTAGAATATACATTTCCTGCAGAAAATACAGCATGGATGCAATGTGACACAACATTCAAAGAACAAAGGACATTTGCAGTCTTATATCACAGTGAGTAAACGTTGAATATTTGAAAACATGTAAATAGTAAAACTATGCTAGATGGTGCAATAAAAAATCTTGGACAATCTGAATATTGACACATTTGAATTTATTTAACCAAGTTTTGATTGATCTAAAAATGACACTACAAAGAACCTGAACGTTTGGATATCTGTTAAAGCCCTGAACCTTTGTAAATTCCCTTTGATTAACAGTGACTATAGGTCGTAGGTCAAAAATAAATCTACTTGAACAACAACATTACATTGCTGCTCAACATATAGAAAGCAACAATAAGACACTTGAAGAAATTCAGACAAGAGAAAGCAATACAATCAGTCACCATGGTGACCCAGTCAGATGCTCAACGTAACAGCCTACTTGAGACTAATCGTCTGCTCATCGACACATTCTACAAAAACATTACTGCCAAGCAGTGGGATCTGTTGAAAGCTGGCAAACCTGACAATGCCACAAAGATTGTGCTGGCAGAGCTTTTTCTCAACATTCTAGCCAGCACCTCAATGTCCGTCCTGGCGGCTGTGGAAGACACTGTCTCAAACATCTCTCCAGAGTATGTTCACTCCAGTATGGGGGACACACTCTTTGAGAGTTTTGCACTGGACAAAGTAGAGTGCGACAGTTTGAATCGACTCAATGACTTGGTCGTGGTGGAGGTGACCAAGTCTGTCAACTCCAGCCTGTTCACATATTCAAACACAAAGTCCACTGGAGACGCTCTGCTGTGCCGCTATGTCAACTCAGGCCGACTAAGCAGAATGATCTATTTCTTCTGCAAAGCTTTCAAGAAATCCTCAGGCAAATTTAAAAGGATGGTGATATGTGGACAACGGAAAAGTAGGAGGTCCAGTCTCTCAGCAAACTGCACCTCAAACCTCTTTGGGAGTAAAGGGTCTTCAGTAACAGACTCGTCATCAGCAATCTCCGAGATGTCACTAACCTCTGGGAAAAGCTCTTGTATGATTGTTGAGGCCCTTATCAGCGACGAGGTAGATGACATCATCGAGCCCATTTTGTTCGATGTCACAGACACCGAGTACAACCAGCTGCAAACTTCTTTGGAGATCAAAAGTGTTGCAGAGTCAGTTGTTCAGAGCATCTTTGAGGACAGCATGGGGAATTTCAAAGATACAGATTCAAGCCCTCAAGATGAAGATAGCCCCCCCACAACAGTTTGCTGTCCAGGGCCGGGGAAGATCATCAAGAGTCTGCTCAACAGGGCGGTCTTCTCTGCGACGATATTCAAACTTCTGACACAAATCAGGAAAACATTGAAGAAGACTCCAAAAGTGGAGAGTGTTGAGTCACTGCAGTCATTCATTGACCATGTTGACTCTCTGCTTCTGACGATGACAAAGCAGAAACCTGATGATGAGGTTTGCATTTTTAAGAGACTGAGTGAATTACCACCCAAAAAAGTTCAAATTCTGACAAAAGATGTCACCGATCACCTCTATATGTACGCTACAAGGGGTGCTGAACAGGTGACGGGATCGGTGGAGGTTCACAAGTCCCACACCAAAATGTACAAAGACCTACAGAAAAATGTGGTGAACTTCCTGTCATTGTTGATCTGGTTCGAGAACAACCAGGTCGACAGCCACGTGGACAGGGTGACAGAGGCTATAATGCAAAGTGAACCATTGGCATCACTCAAGATGACAGAGGTCGATGATGGTCAGCTGTCCAGCACAAAGAAAACCATGTACGTCCATGTTCTCGTGGAGCAGCTTGTCACACAGATGTTCATGAGGTCAAACATAACGTGTCCGAGTGTGGGCACGGAGGAGATGATCGAATATCTGTTTGAAAGCGTGTGGGATAAGTTGAAAGACATTGACTTGCAGCTCAACAAGAAAAACATTGAGAAACTTCACAAGCCCATTTACAAGTCCCTGCTTGTGAAGTGGTCCAGTCCTGAGACGCTGCTGGTTGCTCTTATGAGTAAGAACCCAGAGCTCCAGGAACTCATCTCTCTCTCTTTGAAGAGTCAGCTTAAAAGCTGCATCTCCAGATTCTTCTCACGGCGATAACACAAATATCCTCCCAGCATGTTCGTTATCTGTCTTCCCTTATGCTCTCTCCTCCCACTGTATTGAAATCACCCCTGATTATAACAAACTAAAGTCTACCACAACATTTAAGTGTATTTTGATGTTCTATCAGGGGATATACATTTTGCATTGATTGACGATGCAAGGTTGGAGATCGAAGCTACACTCAGTGCTATAACCCACAATAACTAGCTTCTGAATGAGTAATATTAAGTCATGACATAATTATTATCAAGTCAGAATTGCCCCCCCCACCCCAAACACTGACTGCAACAGTTGCTAATGGGTGCGATGTTACAAGATTGCACTACGGTATCTTCCTTTTATCATTCATTTACATTTTGTCTTTGAAACATTCCCCTTTGTAGTTTCCCTGAAATGTTTCTTATTTTACCATTATTTAAACACCAGGGAACATGATATTATCATGGATGTGAAGCCAACATTTCTAATGCAAGTGTGTGATACTTTCATGTCAATACAGACCACAATCTTTTTAGAAATGTGTCAAGCACCTGATTGAGTAAATGCTCCTAATTGCTATGATTGAATGCACCTGTTGGTAACATGTATAGTGGAGGTGCAGGAAATGAGTCAGTAGTCCATATATATATATATGTATATATATATATATATATATATATTGATATATATTGATATATCGAGAATGTGTGTGTGTAAAACAATATTGATACATACATACACTAGTTATATGACGCTTCCCCTTTAAATATTCGCAGAGGAGTCACTTGCGCATGAGGACAAGCCCCGCCCACCTCGCCCTTCGACAAACTGCTACCGTGCATTCCCCTGCTCTCGTGACTCTCTCCGGAGCAACATGACCGATCGTGCTAAGTTGACTCTGCTGCCGCTGCTCTTCGGCGTCTGTGTCGGGCTGCAGCCCAACTTCCTCCGCGACGAGCCCGAGCCCGTGCTCCGGGCCTCAAGGTTCGGCTCCCTGTGGCCTCTGCCGCAGAAAGTTCAAATCTCGGAGGTTTCATTCAAGCTAATCAGCTCCAGCTTCCGGTTTGTTGACACCAAGGAATCGTCGGCCGGCCCGAGCTGCAGCCTCCTGCAGGACGCCTACCGGAGGTGAGGAATCGTGGGGCAGTTTGTTGTGCTACGTTCACTGTCTCTGACACTGAGTGATATTGTTGTTTACACCCACCCCCCACCCCTCCAGGTACTATGAGTACTTGTTTGGCAGCAGTAGAAGACAAGGGACGGGCAGAGGCAGGCAACCGGCCAGCTCTGAGCTGACAGGGCTGGAGGTGTTGATCCAGGTACTATGAGTACTTGTTTGGCAGCAGTAGAAGACAAGGGACGGGCAGAGGCAGGCAACCGGCCAGCTCTGAGCTGACAGGGCTGGAGGTGTTGATCTCATCACCTGACTCTGAATGTGACGGTTACCCCGCTGTCAGCTCGGACGAGTCATGTGAGTCTCACTGTTTTCGCTTCCTGGTGCAGCTCGTCTGTGCAAATCAAAGTTCAAGGATGCATTCACTTCCTCCTACAGGCAATTTGAAAATGATGTTGTAATCAACCCTCACATTTGAAAATCTTATTCTTCTAACCTGACCCTTGTGTGTATGTACTTTTCACATTGTGATGGGTGTTTTTTTGCTCTTGACTCCCAGAGAAAAGGTGTTTCTAGCTTTTGAGCAGTGGATTGGCAGATTACCTGGACAGCAGATAGAAGGATTAGCTCCTCCACTCTAAACGAAGGTTTAACGTCTCCCCTTAAGACCCTCGACTGTGGTACCACAGGGACCACCTGCCTAGCTTTGACTGACACCAATGAAAATGTACATGTAATGTGTAACTGTGTTGTGTTGTGTCCACAGATGAGCTGATCGTGGATCAGCCATATGCCATCCTGAAAGCACCAAAGGTGTGGGGAGCTCTGCACGGTGGGTTTTCCTTATGTTGTTATCCAATCACTGTGGAGCAAACTCTTACATCAGACTTGTTTACACGTGTATCTTTTTAAACAAGCATATTCACTTAAACTGTTATGTCTTTATCGTTATATTTCTTCTGTATTTGTTGTTGCTGAGTTTATTGTTTTCTTGTGACGTGACTTTCAGCGTCCTAAAAAACATCTCTAAATATGATGTATTATTCTTATTATATATATACGGAGAACAACAGATGGAACTTATGTTAAGCCTGTGTTTCTAGTAGGACATGGACCTCTCTGGACAATGTCACTGTCTCACACTTTCATATCAACGCTGTTAAACACCTGTGTTTCCTCTGTGTGGTTTTTCAGGCCTGGAAACATTCAGCCAGTTGGTGTATGAGGATGAATACGGAGCCGTGAGTGATCTAACTTGTATTTATCAACATTCAAACTTGGCCAGCTGCTCCGTATGTGTGCACGTTTTTAACTTCGCCTACTTTGTGTGTTTTCAGAAAAGCATCAATTCATCGGCAGTCATCGACTTCCCCAGATTTGCACATCGAGGCATCTTACTGGACAGTTCTCGGCACTTCCTGCCCGTCAAAGTCCTCCTGGCCAATTTGGTGCGTCAGTGAAAGCTGACTGTTTGTTTGTTTACCACAGTGTAAAAAGTCTTCTCTTTCATTAGCCCTGTGAGGGATTTATTCAATAGATTTTCAGTGTTTCATTTTTGCTCTGAAGCCGGGTATTGTAATTTGTACGCCGGTCCAGGAGATTGCGGTAGTAGCAGTCTTGTTCTCACACACAGTTGATTGTCATTCATTCAGGAAACGATGGCGATGAACAAATTCAATGTTTTCCACTGGCACATTGTGGACGATCCGTCCTTCCCTTACCTAAGCCGGACCTTCCCACAGCTGAGCCAGAAGGTCAGTGACTGGTTGTCGGCAGCTGCGACGCTCGTCCTTTGTCACTGACACTGTGACTAACGAGCGCCTGCACTGAATTGTTCCCAGGGAGCTTACCACCCATACACTCATGTGTACACCCCTGCCGATGTGAAGATGGTGATTGAGTTTGCCCGTCTCAGAGGCATCCGCGTCATCCCGGAGTTCGACACCCCAGGACACACGCAGTCATGGGGCAAAGGTGATTGTCCAGACCACTGGTCGAGCATTCAGCACTTTTGTTTGTGAAAAAACATAAACACGATGTGTCGTTCCTACTCAGGCCAAACTGATCTGCTGACGCCCTGTTACGCCGGCCCCCACCCCTCTGGCACCTTTGGACCGGTGAACCCCATCCTGAACACCACCTACGACTTCATGAGCCAGCTCTTCAAGGAGGTCAGCTCCGTGTTTCCCGATGCCTATGTTCACCTGGGGGGTGACGAGGTGGACTTCAGCTGCTGGTGAGACCCGGTATTGAGAAAGCCTTATTTTTTTTTTTTTTTTTAGATGTGATGGTTGTTAATGCTGGCTGATGTTTGTTTCCCCCATTTCCCCACAGGAAGTCCAACCCGGACATTAAGAAGTTCATGGTTCAGCAGGGCTTTGGAGAAGACTACAGGAAACTGGAATCGTTCTACATCCAAAAGTGCGTTTTCTATTTGCTCTTTAAGGTCTGCTCCGTTGCTGTGCCTTGCCACACCCTTATTGAGAAGTGGGTGTGGTCAGAGCGGCTGGGGCTTCCAAGCTGAAGTCAATGTGTCAATTCTTAATACCTATTCCTTTACCCTTTGTTTGATCTGACAGACTCTTGGACATCGTTGCTGCTACCAATAAGGGCTACATGATCTGGCAGGAGGTCTTTGACAATGGCGTTAAGGTAAGACGCTAGTGTTAGTAAATGGAACTAGGTCAAAACTACAAATAGGCCCCTTTCAAATGATAATTGAAAACAGCACAATTATTGTCAGTTGCTTATCTTGTTGTTGTTTTCATTTTGTGTTCAAAACATTTGGCATTGTGGGAAAGAGTGAGTCTGAGATATGAAGTCAAGTGAGCAGCCTGAAAAAAATGTGGAAAGGCAAATAACCAGCTATTGTGACAGTCCAAAGAAAAGTCAACCTGCTGACACAGCGCCTCTAAAGGTAAACAATCACCTCATTATCCCAATGACAAAAGCTTTTTGTGTTTTTAAAGGTAAAGGTTGCAGCGACACAAGCGAAACCAGTTTTTTGTTGTCACACCGTACGGAGTGTAGGTTACATATTGGTAGTTTTAAAGGTGTATTCCACACAAATCTTGCCACATGATTATTTACAGAATCAAACCTCGATTACGCCCCCCTCCAAAAATATATATGTAACATTTCCATCTTAATATCTAGTTTTTATGGTTCATTCAACGCAATATAATCATTGATGGTTGTAAGGATTTATTCCACACACACATATTACTGCCTAGTAATTAATAGAGATGTTGATGTTGCTCAGCTTTTCATGTTGGGAAACGGCTTTAGAGGTGCTGCTCGTCAGATTTAGTGGAACCCTGAACACATTTCCCAGAATGTCAAACTAGTTTTGAAACCTCTTGAAGGATCTAACCTAAGCACAGAAGCTTTGGCCTGTAACCTTTGCAGCTTAAGCCCGATACAGTAGTGCATGTGTGGATGAACAGCGGGTCGAACGAGGAGATGGGCAGAGTGACTGCAGCCAAATTCCGCACCATCCTCTCCGCCCCCTGGTACTTAGATTATATTAGCTACGCACAGGACTGGCAGAGGTACTACAGGGTCGAGCCCCTCAACTTCAACGGTCAGTGTTTACTTAAAAAAAAAAATACATATATCGTGTCTTGTTTCAAATCAGTGAAATATGTCTTAGTTTGATTCAACAGGCTTACAATGTTACGCAGGTGGGACAGGGGTGGAGAGGCAGTGACGGTGGATCAGTGTGGGCTCGGATTCAAATATCAGGGGCTGGTTTCAAGGCCATCAGCAAACGAGAAGGCAGAACAAGCTGGGTTAGGTCCTCCAAAGTGGGACTTGGACATTTCCAATTCTAATTCCTCTCTACTGTATGTGTGTCTGCTGTGTAGCTGAAACCAGACACACTTATCCACGTTTGGAAAGGGACCAAGCAGCAATACCAGGATGAGATGGCACATGTTACATCCTCAGGGTACCAGACCCTGCTGTCCACTCCCTGGTACCTGAACCGTATCTCCTATGGACAGGACTGGCAGCTCTCTTACAAGGCTGACCCGCAGGATTTCAAGGGTTCGTGGCAGCATGATCTATTCAGCAAGATTCCTTTTCTGTACTCGTCGCCCACGTTGTCGGATGTTTACACACACCTTTTTGTTTTCTTTTGTTTTTTTTTACATAAACATGTTAGATGGAGAGTTTGCCTCAGTCACCAGATTCAGTGTGACTGCTCTGCTATGTCTCGTCACTCCTGTGTATATACGTGTAAGCCTGTTGAATGAACAGAAACTGTGATTGAGTTGAAGTGTTTTGTGGTTTTTCAATCATTGCTCGATCTCACTCACTCTTGCATTTTTAACCCAGGGACCGAGGAGCAGAAGAAACTGGTGGTTGGTGGAGAAGCTTGTCTGTGGGGAGAGTATGTGGACGCCACCAACCTGACACCCAGACTCTGGTACGGCTCCTGTTCTCATTCATGTTGTAACAAAAAGCATTAGGGTGCGTCTCAGGCCGGATTCAATATTTAATAAACGCTGTCGAATTCACGTCTGACACATTTCATTGCCATGCCCTCGGTCACTCCCAGGCCTCGTGCCAGTGCTGTGGCTGAGCGGTTGTGGAGCGCCAAGAATGTGACAAACATCGATGACGCCTACAACAGACTGTCCCTTCACCGCTGTCGGATGGTGGAGTGAGTATCCGCCATCGCTCCACTTAACTCGCATCCTCTCGCCAAATGCTGCCTGCTGTTCTCAGGCACTGACTAAACTTGGAGGACTCTGTGTGCATGATAAAAATTCTGTATCTCATCCTCATTCTCTTTTTCTGTCCGAGGCGTGGGATCCCAGCTGAGCCCCTCTTCACCAGCTCCTGTCGCCGCGAGTACAAAGGAATCTGAAGGGAAGTGAAAAGTCACCCACTGAGGGGACAAAGGGAAAAGGAATCAAATCCATGTGCAATCAGCTCTGTGCCTGCAGAGACCAATGCTGAACAGTGAGAGTGCACTGATTCACTGCGCCACATTAACACATTACCTTTATAAATCACAATCAAACAGATGATTTTAAACTGCATTCTTTGTTTTTTGGATGAATGTTTGTATGATTGACTGTAAATAAAAATGTTGACATTTTAAATTTTAGAATTTATTGTTTTTCCAAAAAAACAAGTCTGTAGAGTAATCGCTTGAATATTTATCATACACATATACATTTGAACTGTATACATTATATTTCACCCGGTGGGATGTGATGGTCCTGGAGATGCCTGAGGTTCTTCTGTCTCACAAGGTCATTGCTCCTCGTTCTGATCCATTACAGAGTTGAATCATAACAGACCCGCCATTCTTTTCAGAAGGATGCTCTGGTCCTGGGGGTTCATGGCCTCGTACGTGTCCAGCTCCAGAGAGAAAGTCGCGGTTCCAGATGTTATCGTTCGCAGGATGGTGGAGTAGCCCTTTGTGATGGGAAAGGGGAAAAAGCTAAATGTTGTGTTCGGGTTTAATGACTTAGAAAAACAGCCATAAGAATTGAGTCTCGGCTCACCATCATCTCTGCCAAGGGAACGGTTGCCAGCAGCACCTTGTTGTCGAGACGACCCTGGATGTCGCTGATGGAGCCTCGTCTTTGGGCCAAGTCCCCCAGCACTGAGCCGAGGTCCTCCTCTCTGACCGTCACCTCCAAGGACATGACTGGCTCCAGGACCTGGCATCCTGCCAGTCTCAGGGCCTGAAGCCAAACACAGTTATGGCACGTCGACAGACGGACCTGTTGATGACATGTTAGCCTGTGTTGTTTCACCTTAAGTATACAGCGGGACACACATGCTGACACCATGGCAGGAGACGTCCCCGGCTCTATGCTGACACTGTGGATCAGTGTCGACACGCCCCGCACAGGATATCCCAGCAACGGACCTGAAGGTAAAGGCAGTAATGACAATCAATAAATGCAATAATTACATTTTCTCTCACATCATGTTCACATGATGGCTGTTACCTTGGAGATACGAGCTGTTCACTCCATTCTCCACAGCGTCTTTCACCTCTTGTGACAGTTGGACCCCCTCTGTGAAGGCGAAGTCACATGTGGCAGCGGCGGAGGATGATGCATCCACAGGGCTGACGGACAGCTGCACGGTCGCAACATGTCTTTTCTCGCCAACTGTCCGGTCCAGTGTATCTACAGCACATATGTCAGAGTCAAGGCCAGAGGGTTTTCTATGGCCCCCAGGATGATATTGATTTATTATTAGAACCGGCCCGCAGGCAGCAGCAAGCCAGCAGCCCTCAGATGTTTTACACGCACCAATACTACATTTCCCACAATGCAATGGTGACGCACCGAGCGGGGGGGGGGGCTTCATTTCATTATTTATCAGCAGTCATTAGCTTAACAGCAAAACTTAACTTTCAGATACCCATCAAAAATGGCAAAACAGAAGGTGGGCACTGAGAACGGGGGATTTCAAACAAGGTGGGAGTCGGAGTACATGTTCACGGAGCTCGCTGGAAAACCTGTGTGTCTTGTGCGGAGAAAGTGTGGCGGTAATGAAAGAGTATAATCTGAGACGGCATCATGAAACGAAACACGCGGACAAATACAAGAATTTTGACATGGAACAAAGGCTACAGAAGGTTGAGGAATTAAAACGAGGCCTCAAATCTCAACAGGCTCTGTTCGGAAAAGCCAAATCACAAAGCGAGGCTGCTGTCAAGGCCAGTTTGGCAGAAGAGATCGCTAAATCAGCCCGGCCATTTACAGAGGGGGATTTCATCAAAAACTGTATGCTTAAAGTTTGTGACGAAGTTTGCCCAGACAAAAGGCAAGTCTTTTTAAACGTGAGCCTGAGCAGAAACACCATTGCTGAGCGAGTCGACCAGTTGTCAATCAATCTGAAAGAGCAGCTTGTGAAAAAGGGAAAAGATGTCATCGCATATTCCCTGGCTGTGG
>JAFBJT010109368.1:35907-88494 GCA_016785325.1 Chascanopsetta lugubris
GAGTGGACTGGTGGTGAGGATACGGGAGAAGATGCAGGAGGAAAACGTCAGAGATGAGCTGACAGCGTATCATTGTATCATACACCAGGAAGCGTTGTGTGGTAAAGCCTTGAAAATGGAACATGTAATGAGCACCATCACGCACGCAGTTAACTTTATCAGAGCCAAAGGTTTAAATCACCGACAGTTCAAGGCATTTCTGAGCGAGTTAGAAACGGAGCATGGTGACTTGCCGTATCACACTGAGGTGCGATGGCTAAGCCGAGGAAAGGTGCTACAAAGATAATTCGAGCTTCGTGAGGAGATTTGTCTGTTCTTGGACAGCAAAGGCAAAGACACAACACAACTCCGAGACGAAAGGTTTTTGTGTGAAATGGCTTTTCTGTGTGACATTACGAGTCATCTGAATGCTATGAACTTGCAGCTGCAGGGTGGGGGTCGTGTCATCTCTGATATGTACAGTACAGTGAAGGCGTTTAAAACCAAACTGATTCTGTGGGAGGCACAGATGCGGAAAGAAAACTTGAGCCACTTTCCTAGCTGCCATACCATGAAAGAGACGCTCTCTACCAGTGTATTCCCGAGCGCACGGTTTGCTGATAAAATGAGTGTACTGGCCGCTGACTTCCGACGCCGATTTGCTGACTTTGAAGCACAAAAAAGCAGGCTTGAACTGCTCAGTAATCCATTTGCAGTTGACGTGGAAAGCTCACCACCAAATCTCCAAATGGAGTTGATTGAGCTCCAATGCAGTGATGCACTGAAGGCAAAATATGCGGCAGTAGGTGCTGCGGAGTTTGCCCGTTTCCTCCCCGACACAATGCCCCAGCTGCGCATCCAGGCTGCTCAAACGTTGTCTATGTTTGGCAGCACATACCTGTGTGAACAACTGTTTTCTTTGATGAAGCTGAACAAAACATCGCACAGAAGTCGACTTTCTGCTGAACACCTTCACTCAATTCTGAGGATTTCCTCAGCTCAGAGCCTGACCCCGAACATTGACGAACTTGAAGAAAAGATGAGACACCACCAAGTATCAGCCTCAGCCTCAAACAAGTGAATATTACTGTGCAATAACATATTTAGAGTTTTTACTCAGTTCAAAAGTTAAAGGTAAATATTTGTTTTCACTGCACATGTGCCTTTTCCTTGAAGAAAGTGTTGTTTTTGGTTAATAGATTTTTGCACTTTATTTTATTGTATTTCAATCCAATTATGTTTTATAAATCTTTCAGTTGAGTGAATGATAGAAAATAGCTAAAATTATTCATTTCTTTGAAGTAAATTTAGCCCACTTTTGCTAAATGAGAAAATATACTGATGGTGCCTTGAATAATACCGCATTTAATGTTCATGTTCAATCATTTAATGTTCATGTTATGGGGATTTTTATATAAAGGAAATTTGTCTTTTGTGCCTGTTGAAAATAAAAAACTTACTGTCAGAGCCATAAGAAAATATTGCTTTATTTATCCGATCGTATTGTAATATATTTGTTAGGTTTTCAGTAGGTTCAATTTGGTTCACTACACTATATGCGGCCATTTAAAAATGTTTCAATGAACATTCGATCAGTCCGGCCTTCGGCTTGTTGCTAAATTTTTTATTTGGCCCTCCGTCCATTTGACTTTGACACCCCTGATCTACAGTATCGGCAACGAGGAGATAAACCTTATGATCAGCACCTAGGCCAGGTAAGTCATTATTATTATTATTATTATTATTACTTCTCTGGTTGTAATCACCAATGAAAATTGGCTCCAAAGTGCCTAACATTGGACAAATCTTTTAACCGTGTGTGTGAACAGGACTTGATGCACCGTGTTGTACCTGTGGCTGAGGCCTCATGGATGCAGGTTTCTCTGTAAGCCACCTGGAGAGGACCCAGGTGAGTCTCGATGCCGTACTCTCTTCTGATTCGATCATGGATGATGTCGATGTGCAGCTCTCCCATCCCACACAAAATGGTCTGAGAATAGAAAATAGCAGACAGAGAAGATTCACTGTGGTGAATGTATTTGCTTCAGAGCGCCCCACATAGATCAGTGGTGGAACTACCTGGCCAGAATCGGGGTCCACCCGCACTTTCAGACTGGGGTCTTCTCTCTGGAGGCAGTTCAAAGCATTCTCAAGATCTAACAATAGGAAGAAACCGTATATAAGTGGCTGGAGGGCTGTCATGGTGACGAGCTGAGCTTTTGTCTAAACCACTAACCAGCCTGTTTGGCCATGCTGGGTGGTTCTATGGTGCAGAAGAAGACAGGATCAGGGACTTCCACTCCTGAAAGCACCACGTGTTCCCCTCGTTTGTTTCCCGTACTGCCGTCTTTGTGAGCTCTGCGAGCTGCCGCTGCTGCCGAAGCCTTGGATGAGACGATGGTGTCCCCGGTGATGGTCTGATAAAAAAGCAGGAAAACATAAATAACAAGAAGAAACTGTTAAATTGTGCAACGTGAGAAGTTCTACCTTTTTCAGTCCGACAGTAAGCGCAATGTTTCCCGCCGTCATCGAGGGGATCTCCACGTACTGATCTGCGAATGGCACCAGCAGCCTGCTCATCCTCTCACTGGAGACAACATGATGGAGTTATTTTTAACATGAATCCAAACAGTTGGGACAGAATTGTATCGCTGCGACTGAAATGACTCACATGCTGTTCCTGTTGATATTGTGGAAGGCCGTCTGTGGTTTCAGAGTGCCAGAGTAAATCCTGAGGAACACCAGAGGCCCACGCTGCTTGTCGTGGAGAACCTTGAAGGCCAGAGCACACAGGTCGTCTTTGTACCACCGCCTGCGGGAGGAGGTAAGATAAAGCGTCAACATACAAAAATGGCCAGAGGCGTATATCCATGCTAGCGTGCTTTTTTAATCTTTGATACAGTCTATGGATGTGACAGCACTGGTTACTCACACCAGGTCGTGGTGCCGTTCATTGGGGGCAGGCAAGTAGGCGACGATGGCGTCAAGAAGAGGCTGAACACCTCTGTTCTTCAAAGAGCTCCCACAGAGAACCGGGACGCCTTTACGAGCCAGAGTCACCCGCCGCACGGCCTCTTGGAGCTGGTGACACATTAACATGATCTAGTTCACAGGGAACTTTGCTGCTGTACAGGCTCATGCACTGGAATCCCACATGACTCACTTTGATTGAAGGGACTGCATCAAAGTTGTCACTAAACTCAGTCAGCAGCAGATCTGCAAACTCGTCATCCAGATCAGCCACCTGTGAGCAAAGTGAACATGTTTTAGCATTTCTCTAATTAGAGGCAATTAGTTGAAAATGTTATCGATGATGTTTACCTGTTCAATTAAAGCTGCTCTGGCCTCGCTGACCTCCTGCAGGAGCTCGGCCTCGTCTGACTGGTCGAGGGATTTGCTCTCAAACCTTTTCCCATCGTCCTCTAAGGATCTCGGCTTCCAGATCAACTTCTGGTTGGTTAACAGGTCGACCACACCCGTGAAGTTCCGGCCGATGCCAAAAGGAATCTGAAAGACCAGATTGGTGACGCAGTGAATACATGCACTACTTTTGCAGTTTATTTTTAATTGGATTATTACTAAATATATATAGCCACTGTTATCATGAAATGTTGGGTGTCTACATCATGCACAGGGTCCTCATCACACATCTGGCACTTTTCATTATTTCCTTGTTTCTAAAGAAACCTACCTGAAGGAGGACTGGATTGGCTTTCAGCTTCTGTCTGATGCTCTCAATGGAAAAAGTCAGACTGAGTGGGAGAAAGAAAAATTATAGTTTAAAAAAAGTGTTGAATTTTGTTGAAAAACAGTCTGAATCTCAGTCACTCACTTGGCTGCAGGTTTATCCATCTTGTTCAGGAAACAAATGCAGGGGATGTGGTGCTTCTCCGCTTGTCTCCACACAGTCAGTGTCTGAGCCTTTAGTCAGTGAATGAGAAGAAACCATGTTCTAAGTTCACTGAGCAGCTTAATAACTATACATACCTAAATAAAGATGTTCAACAAGTTCACCTCCACGCCGGCAGAGGCATCGAACACTGCGACAGCCCCATCCAGAACACGAAGCGCCCGCTCCACCTCCAGAGTGAAGTCTACATGTCCTGTGATCACACAGAAATTGTCTGAGTCATGGCCCCTTCTTATTTCCTCTGGGGTAAAGTTTATTATGTGATGATGCTTCATTTCTACCTGGGGTGTCTATCAAGTTTATTCTGTAACTTTTCCAGTCAAAGGTGACCGCTGCCGACTGTATGGTGATGCCCCGCTCCCTCTCTTGAGCCATAAAATCAGTGACTGTGTCGCCATCGTCCACATCTGAAAGCATGAGGGACAGAAGTAAACCCAGATATAGGGAACAACAGCCAGTCTATGAGCTATGGGGTGTTATCATCTGCTTCCCCTGCACACCTCCCAGGGCTCGGGTGTAGCCAGAGTAATACAGCATCCTCTCTGTGGTCGTGGTCTTTCCTGCGTCGATGTGAGCCATGATACCAATGTTTCGGATCCTGCAAATGTGACAAACAGGTCGATGTGAAGCTGAACCTCAAATAAACATTTGAAACAAATGAGTGCAGTTCCTTACTTGGATATATCAGGGTTGACCACAGCCCGAAGTGATTTGACATCATCTGCAAAAACAAGGTTAAAAGATGAATGAATTACTAATGCTGCAGATGAGTTTTTCATTTTCCTCATATTATTACAACATTATAATGAATTTATATCCATCTTTGTCAATAAAAATGGAAATAAAGTCATATAACTATTACAAACTACACCTTGAATTAACATTAACTAATTGAAACGTGGAAACAATTCTAGATGTAATTCATACCTGGCATAAAGCTGTAATGTCTCTTTACATGACTACTCAGTCTGCATCTGCAGCTTTGGAGGCCTGCAGTTAACAAATACCTCCCCTGTGGAGGAAAATAAACAAATGAAGCCACCATGTTTTATGAAAAATCTTTGAATGATAGAAAATATTAAGAAGAAAACATATACTGACCAACATCATCCAGTTGAATATGAAAAAACCCTATGGTATATTTGTATTTAATATCTGTGTCTTTTCCAAGCTTCTCCGTGAGCCATGGTGAAGGACTTCAAGTAAGACTGAGCAGAGGAACGTTATCTGAGCCTTGTTGTTATGATACCAGACTCAAGATTCTAATGGATGAGACGAAACAACTGTTCCTGTATCTAACAAAATACATGTGAACGTATTTAAGACTAAATAAATTTGAAGTAGGCTATAAAATGTCCTTCAAACCCGATTAATCTACAGGAGCTGTTAAGAGAAGCCATGTTCTCGTAACGTCCGACTCCAAAATACATCTGTAGAGACTACGATGTCTGGTTTAATTGTTCCGGGTTGGAAAACAAAATTGGTTCCTTCAGTGTTTACGATTGCGAAGTCAATAAACTCTCTTGTGTAATACAAGATATACATTTTAAACTATCCCCAGTTTATAATTGGGAAGCGTTGATGCTTTGTATATTGAGGAGTAGTATAACTGTGCAAACCGTTCCTGTTAAATCTGCGGACAAATCGATACGTCAAAGTGACGTACTTCCTCTAAGTCTCGGCTCCGGGGAAAATAACACCAGAAGGACCCCAGCCTCGAGGAATAAAACACCAAATAACCCACTTCTGTGGCAACCCTTAACACCTGTGACGCTTCCATTGTAACACCTAACTCCCCAACAACACAATGGTAAGATACATTCCTTATAATATTGTATTAGTTGACGTTTTGGTCGAGGTCTTTGGCATTAGCATGTTTGGCTAGCATTAGCGTTGTTTGACATGTGGCAGGGTGGCGTGCTCAGTGTAGACAGTGTTTTAATGTAATCTGTCTAAATGGAAGCATTTCGACATAAATGTGGACACAATGTTTGTTAACGATTATTCAATGAGTTCATAATGTTGGCAAACGTGAAAAGTCAAAGTGTTGAGGAGTGCGTTGTCCATGATAATAACTTATGAACTAATGTTATTTCCACAGGTTACACTAATAAACCATCTTGTAGAAACAACTGACTGTCTTATTCTTTTCACAGTTGTACGTATGTCACACATCTTTTCTTGTGGTTGTTTGTATTTGCTAACCATAACATTCTTTTCAATGTTGACTGTGACTTTGTGATATGCTGAAATGAAACTGTGAATCATGATGCTTGTGATTTGTTTTTGTTTTTAAGTGTAAATAAACCTGTGCACTGATTGTAATTAACCTCAACATTATATAAAATCTGCTTGTATGGGTTTCTGTTCATCATTAGCCCCAGAACGAGCACATCGAGTTGCACCGCAAGCGGCACGGCTACCGCCTGGACCACCATGAAAAGAAAAGGAAGAAGGAGAGTCGTGAGGCTCACGAGCGCTCGCACAAAGCCAGAAAGTTGATCGGTTTGAAGGCCAAACTGTACCACAAACAGAGACATGCAGAGAAGATCCAGATGAAGAAGACGTGAGTACAGGAGGACAGGGTTTACTTTGTCTCTGATAGAGCTGACCTGTCTGCTTTAGAGATGCATCTTAAAAACTTGATTAACTCTGACTTGGGTCTTTGGCAGCATCAAAATGCACGAACAGAGGAAAACCAAACAGAAGAACGATGATAAGACACCAGAGGGAGCGGTACCTGCTTACCTCTTGGACAGAGAGGGACAGTCCCGTGCGAAGGTCTTGTCCAACATGATCAAACAGAAGAGGAAAGAGAAGGCTGTAAGTGTCCTTTGCTGCTTTGTTTTTGGAACATTTTCTTCATTTATGTAAAACGTCATTCCTCATGCGTTGGCCCTATATGTGATATAATTGTATGGAAAGTATGAATAGTAAAAACACAAATGTGTAATGTTTTATTTAGGGCAAATGGGAGGTGCCTCTGCCAAAGGTGCGCGCCCAGGGTGAGACCGAAGTACTGAAAGTCATCCGAACTGGAAAGAGACAAAAGAAAGCCTGGAAGAGAATGGTCACAAAAGTTTGCTTTGTGGGCGACGGCTTCACTCGCAAACCTCCAAAGTATGAACGTTTCATCAGACCTATGGTAAGATAATCACACTGTTGCTACAATTGAATTGTCTTATATGTTATGTAACAGTCAACACTTGATCTGATATGTAAGACTGTTATTAATGTGAGGGTATGTTTGGTCAAATCAATGACTTGGTTGTCTTTGCTTTGCTTCAGGGTTTGCGTTTTAAGAAGGCTCATGTCACACATCCAGAGCTGAAGGCCACGTTCTGTCTCCCCATTCTCGGGGTGAAGAAGAACCCCTCGTCACCACTCTACACCTCCCTGGGAGTCATCACAAAAGGAACAGTCATAGAAGTCAATGTCAGTGAACTGGGTCTGGTCACGCAAGGCGGAAAAGTCATCTGGGGTAAGTGTAGATTCTGTACTAATCCAGAGACCTGTGCGTCCGTGTCTGCAGATGTTGTAAAATGTGTGAAATAAGTGCAGATCGAACTATGTAACTTGATGAACCGTCTTCTGTTTCCCAGGTAAATACGCCCAGGTGACAAATAACCCAGAGAACGACGGCTGCATTAATGCAGTTCTGCTGGTATAAGACTCTCAAACTGGACTTAACTTTTCATTTTCACGTACAACACAGAGACGTGAGCTTCAAATCAATGGAGCGTTAAAGGAGACTATGGATAAGACGCAACACTTTTTGGATGCTCAACTAAGATGGGTTAATCGTTATGTTTGTTATAAATAAACTTAATAATGACAAGAGAGGATTTGTCCATTTCTGTCTTGGCTCATAAATATTACTGTATAAAATATGACTATATTTGTAACTGTATCTGTGTTAATCCATGCTGACGTCCAGCAATAACCATACCCCATATCCTCCTGCAGAGAGTTGGTGTGACTCATCTATATAAGACAGGACAGAGGCAGAGCGCCACCCTGTGGACTCACGAGAACATACTGTGAACACAGTGGAGGTAACTTTCCCCGATAGATCCACACGATTTTCTCACAGTAGAAGCCGTGTTATCCACCACTCTGTCACAGGCGTTGCTCTCTCTACTGTATCTAAATATGCCCTTTGCACATTGGTGTCCAGAGTGAGCTGTTTGACTATTACATCACCTCTAGCATAAGTCAGCCTGAGCTCAGTGACTCTGCTGTGGAAGTCAGGAGGTTAGGTGCTCTACAGGAGATGTGAGAGAACACAACTGGCGTCTGAGTGGTGGATGGTGATGATCAGTTCATAGACCTTGAGTTTTGCTTCCTGTAGAACTGCAGTATAGAACAGTGTCGCTCACTATTGCTTTTAAGTTGGAACCCGTTCATTGGAGCCCCCATTCATGTAACCGCAGTAAAGGTGAATCATGGTCATGCTCCAGTTCATGAGTGGACATCAGGAACAGATAGAAAAAGCATTTTATTTGTGGTGTTTCAGAGGTGTGTTTATAAAGACGTTTGCAGACAGACATCAACTTAAAAAACAACCCACATACAAATCATTGACTGTATGAAATGGCTTCGCCCTCCCCCAATTAAAAACTAATTACAATAAGAAAATTTAAAAAAAAAAAAGATTCTTGCTTCACTTTAAACAGAAAATGTAAAATTTAAACATCCAGTGTGTAAGATTTAGGTAAAGTCTGCTGGTTGAAAATAAATGAGAATTATCACATTAATTTCCAGAAATAATCAACAATCTTGAGCATTTTAAATTTAAATTAAATTGAGTCCTCTTCCATGGAGGCAGCCATCTACCACCATAGACATACCAATCACTGACTGCCATGATAGCTGAGGGCCACCATACTTTCCTAAAGCTACAGCATGAATCTCCACCTCAATGTCACTAAATCCTTCACAATTAACCTTTCAAGCAAAGTGGGGCACAATCATTCATCCTTTAAAAAAAATCAGTTAAAATAAGACTAATCTTACATAGAACATCTTCCTTCGGTGATGTGACATTTTTCAAATTTTCTTTCTTTATATATATATGTATTTATATGCTATTTTTGGTCAATTTTCATTTTGATGACTATCCTGAGTTCATGCACAGCTCCAGACAGTGTAACCCCCCCCCCCCAAAAAAAAAACAGTATCCGTGGTATGAGACAAAATGATACTAATTCAACATTATGGACATGAGGACATAGTGTATTACTATGTAAACAAACCGTCTGTGGCTGAGCAACACAGAGCGGGTGTTGATGTACAGTATTATGATACAAATGTTTTTTCTGAATTTGGACCGATCATCGGTCCAACACTGACTATTGTATCGTGGGCATTTTACAAAAACACACAGCAGATATTACAAAGATCATGACAATAAGAATTAAGGCAAATATTCTCCGTTACCACATTACATATCAAACATTGAAAAAAATGGGGGGTGTCACAGCTTCTGGGACACTTAAAGAGACTCAGCAAAAATGACATCTTCATTAAAACTCACTAGTGTGACATAAAAACAGATCATACGTCTTCATCGCTTATAAAGGATGTAGAGTCTGATCTTGTGGTTTTCTACAGTCAGCTGGCACCCTGTGCTTCCATTGGCACCTTCACTCGGTGGAAGTGAGAGGTTACAGAGAGGCTGATGATATGGGCTCACAGAGAAACCTCTGAGGAAGGCCTCTGCAGATTTCATGACTCCCTCAGAGTCACTCGCCCGAGAGCAGTTTAGATTTTTTTTTTTTAAAGTGCACAGTGTTTGAAGGTAGCGTCTGTTGCCCACGGTGACGTCATACGTAGTAGTCCAGTTTGCCCTCTATCGTCTTGCAGCCTGTCGAAGCGAAGACTCTTTCAGATTTGGGGTAATAGATTAAATCGTCGGCCAGCTTTTCTGCCAACTCCTTGATTGGCACCATATTTCTGGCTCTCATCTCAGCCATCACACACTGGACAATGTGTCTGTATTCCAGAGGCAGTAACGGCACGAAGAAGTCCACCAGGTGCTTGTTGATCAAACTTGTGCGATAAAACCCACCTGCAGAGAAATGGGTGTTATTACATCATGTCTTTATAACGGAGGATAATGACATTCCATGTGTTCTTTACTCACTTTGGTTGTTGTTGAACACTGATATAGAAAGCAAGGATTCCAGGTGTTTGAGTTGAATGTCCTCTCGGTTTTGTCCAGATTTCCAGAATTCTAAAACTGTCTCGTCGATCTTGTTGGCTCCAGCGTTGCTAAGAATCGGATCACAAACAACAAACTGTTAATAGTGGCCCAGCCTTTTGTGTATGTGGCCCTCAGTGAAAACAGTGTGGACACCACTGGTCTGCCGTTTTCTGATGAGCTGAACATTTAAGCCCCTCACCTGAGGAAGATGAAGATTGCTTTGCGATACGAAACTCCGTCTAGCTTGTCATAGTAATCCAGGAACGGCTTGATGCTGTCAATCAAACCCGGGTGCATCTTGTCCATCTCATCAAAGACAAACATGGAGCGTTCACATTCGCTGACGTTGCCTTTGATCCACTGCTGTAACTGAGTCTGAGGAGAAACAGCAGAGTGTTTCAAACGGCACAGAGGGAAGTGTTTCAGTGAGAGGACTCTACTCATAAGCGCTCCATACCTTGTAGAGAGGATACTGGCTTGAATGTGGGAAGTGTAACGTGGACACAAATAGATGGAAATATTTGCTCTTCGTTCCCTCCAAGTAAATGTTTTTGGCGATCAGCTTGCTGATGAAGTTCTTTCCGGTGCCGGTCCACCCGTGAAGAGAAAGCACCAGCGGTTTCTTCGGGTTGTTATTGTTCATGAATCCAGTCACGGCTTTCAAGATGATGTTCGACGCTATGTGCTGTCCAAACAGTTTTCTGTCCAAGTCCATTTTGAGACCTGGAGGCGGCACAAAGCACAAAGTCGACAATGAGGGGGATCAATTGGGTTTATTTACAGCATCAAAGCAGTAATTGGTGGCTGCATTTCGTCATGAACACAACACTTCATATTCATATCAATGTGATCCTGTTGACCCAGATTCTGACACAAGAAACCAACATGTGGCTCCTCTATTAATGGCACATGTATGCGCTGCTATGTTCCAATATGGTGGATAGGCCATGTATGCAGCAGGTACACAAACTGGAGTGCAGTGTACTCCTGCAATGCCTAAAGCAGCAACAGAATTCTCTTGTTCTCCATTCTGCACAACGATCAATACAACAATATGGGTTTTGCGTGTGGAGAGGATTATGCCATCTGACTATCCAACAAATACACTAAGATGTTACGTTATGAAACACATACTGGAAAACAAATTGAGTGACTAACTGTTACAGTTTGGTTTCGGTTTTGATGAAATAGAATAACCACATGGAGCCATGGTGCGTTCACTGTCACGCGAACTGTACGTTGATTCACGAATGTAACACCAGCTGTCTCTTTGAGCCGCGTTCCTAGAGGCTGCTCTTGTTTACCTGTGGAGTTGAAGACGATCCAATTCGGGTCACAACTTTCAATGAAATATTTGTACATCTTCTGGCCCAGGAGAGCGCCGAACGTTAGCATCGCCGTTGTCGTGAACGGCTCGGCGTCAACCAGCACGAGGCTCGTCAACAAAACGTGCAGCGACAAATATAAACGCACCACCTTCATTTTCAATGCAACTAAACTGCCCACAGAAGCCGTTTCGAATGTTTAAAATCAACATTAAACCCAATATGAGTCCGCGACAACAAACTGCTGTGCAACGCGTAACTTCCGCATACGTCATCAACATATGACAAACACGCCGGGCTGTGTTCAACGGTGACGTTACACCGGAAATGTTTGAAAATGGCACTAATTCGGGATATTGTAACAACAACGGCAGTTTTATAGGATGTTTCAAAGTATTGCCGTACCTTTTGGCGGTAATGGACTCTTGCACCTGCTCTGCCAAGAAGCTAAATGCTAATTTAGAACAGTTTAAAGGGCGACGAGCAAAACTAAGTCAAACATCGTGGTTAAATGTGTTGACCGTTTGTGTGCTCACCTGTCGCGTTGAGAGAAATCCACCCGGGCTGACAACACTCGTAGAAATAATCATAAATGTTCTTGGCTAAGTACGCCGTCAGAGTCCCACCCACGCCGACTAAAGTAATGGACACGGGTTCTACGGCCTCAGTGACAGTGGTGGAGCAGCAGAGCAGGCAAAGTAAAAGGCCATGTTGCTTCTTTAGTCCCATGTTGTCTCCAGTGCTTCTCGTGGATCTGAAGGAAAACCCACGGAGAGCTTGTGAAAGTGAAGCCAGTCTAGTAGGTGAACTCTGAACCGGGGTCATGAATACGCACGGTGTCGTGACGTCATGGTCTATATAGGTTTGCTTTCGATTCAACTGTCTAGAATTTCTAAAGTATAACATATACAATTGTATTGATTAACATGTCCCGGATAAATCCCCAAGAGAAGACCATTGTCTGTCCTTTTAATATTTTTTTCCTTTATCATTCTTGTGTAATATCAATGATTATGTTCAATGTCTAATGACTTAAAAACATGTCAAGATGAAAGCTTAGCTCAACTTTGTGCCTTTGGCATAAAAGACATAAAAGATCATTCAGTTCAGCCCACAACTGTATTTTTTATAAACCGAAATCATGATTGAAGATACTTAATTACATTTATCTGCATTCATCAGTTGATTGCAAATCGTTTCATTTTTGATGGGTTTTTTTAAGATTTGAAAAATGCACATTCATATTTGTAACACTAGGTGTCGCCAGAGCACCAAAAAAAGCACAAGGCTATTGAAATGACCAGAGGCAACACAAGCCACAAACACTGATTAATTTGCTGAATCAAAACACCACTGTACTGCACATTTGTACTTCAGTTCTATTTATACTCAATCAAATGTTTGTGTTTATGTCGGTGAGTGTGTTTCCAGTGTCCTTCACAAGGTCGACTGGCCACAGCGATTACTGCTGAGCTCCAGATGGGACCTTTGGATCCAGGCCTGGAAGCAACAGTATGTGAGAAGCCTGTCTGACATGGATCTGCTTCATCTGCCACATGTGTCGGGTAAACACTCTCATGTTTAGGCCTTTGTGAGCCCTGTCTTTACATTATTCTGCTGGATGAACGTAAAAGTATAATGCATTGTAAATATCAAGAGCTTATGCTCGTGAAATGAAAACAACAATTATCGGCATAATTACTTTATATTTATTTTTTAAATAACAGAAATAGATTTTTTTGTGGGACTGTTTACAAGTAAATACACGGTACGTAGACTTCTGGTTGGGACGAGGTGTCAGGTTAACAGTCAGAGAGGGTTATTTATAGCTGAAGATCCACCCTAACCTCTCTCTCACACACACACACACACACACACACACACACACACACACACACACACACACACACACTGTCTGTTTAATCACTCATGACCCAAAGCAAACACAACACCAAAGAGATGTTTGATCAATGCAAGTCTACGATTCTGATGAATCAGCCTTTTACTAACAAGTAACATGGCAATTAAAGGTACAGTGTGTAAGATTCAATGACATCTAGAGGCAAAGTAGTATCATGTTTAACAATTCTGTTGATAATGGAAGTCATTTCATTCAAATCCTACACACTGGACCTTTAACTCATTTTCAGAATAGTGGCAGACTTGAATTGATTATCTTATCGAATAATCTTTTAATCATCTATTATGGAGAATATTACCATTGAATTCATGAGACTGTCAATGATTGAAAGTTTTAAGACTCTGATTGTAAGACATGTGAATACTGTGACTACTCTAAAGTATGATACAGTGTCCTTTGTCTTTAGCTGCTCCCTGTGGTGAGAAGGGTGAATCGTCTGCTTGTGTTTCTGCTTTCGCTTCAGCTGATAGAATGTTTACTTCCTCCGGTTCAGTTTGTTTCACATCTGTTTCTATCGTTGTGGCAACGTCGTCCTGCTCAGCTACAGCTTCTGCTGGCCTTTCAATTTCCTTTGCAGCCGTGACGTCAAGCTGCGTCGTCTCCTCTCCTCCTTCGTCTGCCGTCTCCGCGGGCGACGCCGTCTCCTTCTCCTCCTCCCTCTGCTCCTTCCCTTCAGCCTCTTCTTCCTCCTGTGCGTCAGCATCAACCGGGGTCAGAGATGTCAGGTCCAGACATGACTTAATGGAGGTTTTAGGCTTTTTCCTTGGAGGGGCGACGGGCTTTTGCAAATCCAAATCTTGTTTCCTTGTTTCCTGACCTGAGCTGAGGTCTTTCTCGTCCAGGGCTGCTGGATGATCATCTGAACCTCCCCAGTCTGGTTCCTCTGGAAACTCAAAGCTGGAGATGCTGAGTGGATCTGCTGGAATTTCTTTGGCTTTCCCTGCCGTTATCGAGACACTTTTCTTTGACTTTGCTTTACTCTTTGTCGCTGCTTGCTTGTCGTCCTCCTCGGCTGATGGAGAGAGAGGTTCCATATCACATAGAGAAGAATTGGCACTGGACCTGAAGAAGTCGGTGACTTCCTCCTCCTCTTTGATCGGCACCTCACACGGTTCAGGCTTGGACAGAAAATCCGACTCGTACAAATCTTGACACAGTGTCCGAGGACCTTCCTCTGGGAGTTTTTCCTTATCTGTTTCTTCCACATCCATCACAGGTGTCTCATCTATCAGGGCGTATTTCTCCAGGTATCCCCTGGCCTCCCGGTCAGAGTGTCTGCTGTGGAAGGACTTCTCTGAGGACATACTTTCCGTATCCTCTTCCTTTTGTCGACTGCCGATCGATTCCTCGTAGAGGTCGGTGTAGAGGAAGGCCATGGCTTTGGGTTCCTCCAGTAAAATAGGGTCAATGATTTTGGGCGGTCCCTCTGGGAGAAAGATCGGAGTCAGGATGTCTTCATGGCTTCCGAATAAAGTCGAACCGCTCGGTTTTGATGGGACTCTCATGAGCGAACGGGCGGCCGGTCCACCTCTGACCTCTGTGTTTACACTCTTCATGAGATAGTTGTCTGTGCCACCATAGAAAATCTCATCTAGATGCTCGCTGGTGATCTCCTCGAGACTTATTGTGTCCGACCTGTCCACAGGCTCAGGTGTGATGGTTCTTTTAAATGGTGCAAGTTTCTCAGCACCCTGGGCGGTGGCACTTCCCTCAGCCTCTGATTCCCCCTGTCCATCTGCATCCACACCAGGACCTCCAGGAGCCTGTGCATCGATCATGGTGAACGCCTCAAAGTAGTCCACATGTCCAGAAGGTCCCCCAGCAGGGGGTCTGGGCACCGGTGCACCAGGTGGATCCATTATCTGAAGACTTTTTGGAGGTGATAGCGGTGTCTGTTCATGTGTGGCTGATGAATTGTCTGTAAACATCAACATCTCGTTATCATTGGCCTCCTCATTTGCCTTAGGAACAGTGCTCTCCTCCAGATATGACAGGTTGTCCACCATCTCTTTGCTCTCCTCTTCATCGACGGAAGCAAATTTAGGTGGAACAACAATGTTCAGGATCTCGGAGCCTTCAGACACTAAGCTGAACAGCCGCTGTTCTTTATCTCCCGGAGCCTCAGTCGGCTCCTCGTCATCTCCTTCGCCTTTGGTCTTCACATTCGGCTCCGAGACTCCCACCAACTCTGGCCTTCCAGAAATGTTCTCAGAGCTTTCATCAAACTCTTCCCGTTGCCTCTTTTGACCACTCGCCCTCTCCCTGGTTCTCCTCCGTCTCGACATCAGCTCCTCGTCCATGACGAAGATGATCTTTCCAGCTGGAACAGATCCAGGCTGCACATTCCGCACTGCAACCGGAGAGCTGAGATCCATGGTGGGGGTTCCCGCATCGGACGCCCACGGTGTGGTGCAGCAGCTCTGGGTCGTTTCCCACGCGATGCCGCTGTCCTCACCTTGCATGGTTACCATGGAGAAGGAGGAGTCCATCATCAGGCACTGCATCTTGGCCTGGACGTTGTCGTCGTGGACAACCTTGCGTAAACTGCGAAAACAGTGACACAGTGTGGCTGTGAGACGCAATGTCACCAAATTACCAAAACATCTTGTTTTTATGCACAATCAATTTATTATGTTCTAGAAAATTCAAAATTTTAAGTCCACCATGTTGAATTAGACCAATGCAGTCTAGTATAGCCATTAATGTATATGATTCCCATATGTTCATATTAGTTTACAGATATTTAATCCAGCCCCAATAGTATAAATGGAAACGTGAAAGTAATTCATCCTCCAAAAAATATATCAATACCCCTTTGATTGAATATTCGGAAATGATTACAAAAACAGGAATAACCCCAATGATCAACTGTCCGCATCTGATTACAGAATTTACTGTTGGTGCCTCTGATCATCTGACATGTAAATGTCAAAACATGCACCCAAACACTTGCAGCCAGTGACGCTGGCTGATGCAATTCCACCAGATAGATAATTAAACCACAGCCTCTGGTCTGATGTAAACAAAATCAAATTGACCAAAAACAACATCAAAAATCTGCAGTAATAATATCACGAATCCTACGGAGCGGCTCTGCACCTGTTTCGCAAGTCCTCCACTTCATCGCCATCGTCCAGGTTTTCCTCGCCAATATCTTCAGGCGTCAACACCACCATCTCGGCGTCAACATCCAACCGTGTGGAATCCTCCGTCGCAGCATCCATTATTGTAATATCTTAATGAATGTATTCCCTCGGCCTCTCACCACAACTTAGCACTGCCCGCCTGATGCCATTCTAAGGCAGTGCGCCTGAGTCGGCTCTCCGTGCTCTGCTCTAATCTTGAAATAGAAAACGAGTCTTCCAGTGTTTCATGTGAAGCATTTGCAACATGTCGGGAGGTTAATTTGTCATCTGTTCACACCCTCTGAACCCCTGCCTTTGGATATGCACCATAAAACAGGTTAATCTGGGTTAATCAATTGCAGCCACACACCAATGTAAAGAAATAGAAAAAGCAGCAGGGTGAAGTAAATGTCTAAATATAATGTTTTGCTGCCGAGCTGTATCCAGTGTCAAAGGTGTGTCTGCCAGAGAGTGGGAACGCACGAGTCTTTCAGTGGCTGTGCACAACAACCACAGATAAAACATCACACAAATCCCATTGCAATCTTTCAAAGGTGAATATTGATTAGAATCAAAGTGATGAATATGAAGCCTGATATGTACCACTTCTTTTCGCGCCTCTTTAATCGAAACAACAAAAACACACATTGGCTAATGTGCTGCTCAGGTTGCAGGATTCCTTCTTCGTGCTCTACGTTAACAATCAGCATTTCTTGATTCCTGAGTGACAGGTTTATGAAAATGTTACCCCCCCCCCCCCCCCCCCCCCCCCCCCCCCCCCCCCCCCACACACACACACACACACACATACCTGTTTGTGTCCGTCCTGCAGTGTAGGAACTGACACTACAAAGCAAATGAAAGGCCGGGGGAGTCGGAGAGGGTTTCGACAACAGGTTGTATCCGGGCAAAGGTTTGCTGGTCTCAATCATCAGTGGTGAATGGTGAATTTGGCATATGGAAAAGTTAGTGTTTGACTAGTGATCATTATTCAGGAATTAATGGTGCAATTACTTCAAATGTATTTTCACTTAATTTAGTTAATTGCAATAGTTAAATGTGACGAAGCTCATTAAAGTTGTTTTAAAGGAGCTATACAGGTTCAAGATGGCCATCTTTGTGGTGTCTATGGTTGTTGTTTCCAGCTCATCCTCACTAATTGTTGTTGCCTTGCAACAAGGCTGAGCTTGGACACTGCAAAAAAGTTTTAACGTTGCTTGTTTTGAATTGTGTTTATTCAATTATTTCATTGAATTGCAGTGCAAAGGTCCAGTGTGCAAGATTTCAGTGACATTATTTCTGCATCTTCTTTACAGAAATTGAATGTATAAGAATTATGATGTGCCATGTTTGCACTTTATTACTTTGTCTTTTATAGTAGCCTTGAATGGACAAACCTAGTGGCTCCTGTGAGCAAAAGGCTATAGGTTCTCATACACGTGTTCACATGCAACTTCACCACCAGGTGTCACTAAAATCAACACACTGCACCTTTAAAATACAACAACACAAATGAGACAATAACAGTGGTACAGTGTAGTGTTTGATCATTTGTTCTTATTCTGTGTTTTACTCTGCAGAATACACATGTATGGTTTTGGTAGCACACCGGATGTGCCGACACAGCATCGCCAGTGACGTCAAAACTCCAGCCGGCTGCGTGATGACGTCGTAACAATCCCTAAGGGCGTCGGAGGACGGAGCTGATGAATGAGCTGAGAGGGGCTGACGGAGAGCAGACGGGGCCGGGGGAAGGATGAGAGGATGAGGCGGCCGACAGAGCATCAGCATCCGCTCCACCCTCCCGTCACATCGACTGGACCCGTGCTGAGGCTGCGGCACCGCTGAGGCTCCACAACCGGATCAAGGGTTTTTAAATCATCTTACCACCGAGGATGTGAAGCGGAAACCCGGAGGATGCGCCGACCACTTCCATCCGTGTTTTGTCGACAAGAAGCAGGGGAGGTGAAGCCCCGACGCGAGAGAAGATGTCCGCTTTGAGGGACTTGTTTTGCGGCTGTGAAACTCGCTAATCTCGGCGTGTCGGTTGATTGGGGTGCTGCGGGTGGAGGAGGAGGAGAAGGAGGAGGAGGAGGTGGAGGTGGAGGGGGGTTGATGGCACAGTGGAGACGGAAGGAGAGAGCCAGAGACTGACACACAGTGGGATTTATGAACAGCGGGTTGACCGAGACTGGAGGCTGGATGTGTTTGTCCTCGGCTCGGGATCAGAATCTGTTCCCCTCAGATGTCACATCCCAGTGGCAGCATCACTCCACACTCAGGGGGGGTTAGCCACGGATGGTGTTGTTCATATTTTTCCTCTAGGGATTTTAACTTTATTTTCGTGAAGGCAGTTTCCATACTTAGGAGTTTAATTCGGCTGTAAATCAGAGACTGGTCCTCAGACTGGGAGTTTGGGGTCGCTAATCCTCGCTTGGAGGAGTTAAGCTAAGCTAACGGTGGCTAACAACTACAACTGCCAGAGCTGTGCTGCGTTCACGGTCACCATGCAGACACGTTAGCTTGACAATAAGCCCCACTACTCGCACTGGAATGCACCCAGAGATATAACAACAACAACAACAAAACAAGAAGGCATGTCGGACTGACAGCAGCACCGTGGCTCCACCAGCCCGTGAAGTCACAGCGACTAAACCTGAGCGGCTCATTACCAGAGAGGGAGAGAGAGAGAGAGAGAGAGAGAGAGAGAGAGATAGAGAGAGAGGTGGGGACCACCAGAGGGCTGGAAGAGCTAGCCCGTTCACACCGACCACCTCCACAGACCCACCGGGAGCAGCAGTTTCGACCTGACCCGACTTCCACTTCCAGCCAAAATGGGGTATGTAAGCAGCATGCTAGGGCTGACCCCCCTCCCCCCCGAACGTCTATAACCTTAGTTTGTGTTGAAGTGAGCAGAGATTTTGAACAGATTGCAACAGGCTAACCTCACACTGCTAACTCCTGTCTCTGCTGTCAAGTTGGCAGCACATGGTAAACACCAGTAACAGAGACGCCCGAAGTCAACAAAGTGTCCAAAACACAGCAAAGTACAAGTTCAGTGTTTGTTTCAGATGACAACATGTGGAGCCCACCCACTGCCTGCATACTCACAAACCCACAGATCAGACAGTATAGTGGAGTGAAGGAGGCTGTAGTTGGTGCGATGGTGTCAAAACAGGTCATAATAAGTGAATGTGATGCAATAATATGATTAATGTGGTTGTTTGTTACTTATACGTGGAGTTGAAATAATGAGTTGATGAGTAGAAATGGATCAGAATCGAGTGAAAATGGGAAAAGTTGTCTATTTCACTAAACAAAATAATTTGGGGTGTTTGGTTTTGATCAGCGCATTAACATGTTTTCATGTTTAAAGGTGCAGTGTGAATGTTTCAGTGACATTATGGTAGCCTTCACTTACCATTAAAAACTCAGTGTTGCCTTTGTGTAAAAACATGGTGGCCTCCATAGGCAGGACTCACTCACATTTAAAGGGCTCATTTGATTGTTTTGGTTGATTGGGAAGGTGATCAATGTGCCTGTGTAACTGAAACTATAAATATAGGAACAATAAAAGGGATCAGTAACTATTTCAATCATATTGTATTGTAAAATATGATCTAAAGGAAATATTTGATTTTAATGTGTTGATAGTTTACAGACACAAGCTTGAATGAATAATTAAATCATGCTATGAAGCATATGAGACATATAGCTGTCATTTATCAGTCTAAATATATATATTTAATATATTTGGTTATTTGTGTACTTATAGATCCAAACTGTTTTGATGTTTAATGGATGAATTCCACAAACATTCAGCAGAGTCTGAGTTAAATGAAGAAGAACATCATCCTGACTCTTAGATCACTATCAATCAATCAATCAATCAAAGTTTATTTATATAGCCCACATTTACAAATCACAGTTTGTCTCACAGGGCTTCACAGGGTGGGTAACATCCTCTGTAACTACCGGGAAAAAACATTTTAACAGGAAAAAAAAAGAAAAGGTAGAAACCTTAGGGAGAGTCACAAGTGAGGGATCCACTCCCAGGACGGACAGACATGCAATAGATGTTATGTAGAGTGTTCAGTAACAATTGTTCAATTTCCGGGTTCGTCACAGCTCGCTCGCAGGTTCAGGACCCATCGCCAGATCATTCGTGGCTTGAGAGCACTACTAGTTACTTAACGCCTGAGAATTGCACAGAGTCGGCATGTTTTTGGTAAAGTGTGATTTAAATGGATGTCGGGCTAGTAAGACACACACTTAATTCTGATATAATATATTGCAATGAAAGTGTCATAATGAATTGTGTGCTGGCTGAGAGAGAGAGGGGGGGGGGAGATAAACCTCTTTACATCAGCATCAAGACGGTGATGATCTGTGGTGGACTGGGCTGGTGCCGTGCATGTGGCTCAACCTGCAGATGTATATATGGTGATTCTCCTGATCAAGAGCGACCTAGTTCTTACTCCAGATGAAAGCAGACGATGTAGCATGTGATTGGTTTGTTGTCATATTGTGGTTGGAGGATGGGGTGGGGGTTGTGTGTGTGTGTGTGTGGGGGGGGGGGGGGGGGGGGGGGGCTGAAGTGCTATATCCGCGGGGGCGGGAGGGCGGCGCCGAATGCCGACAGCCGGAGGACGCCTGAGACGACCCCGCCATCGGGTCCACAGCGCTTCACCTCTCGGCACCGCAATCATCCCCAATGCGCCACGCGGCCACGACAAGTCCGGACGGGCGTCTGACCAGCCCGCAGCAGCTCCTCATGCAGAGTGCATCCTCTGTAATTCTCAAGGCCAATGGGTTTTAATCCAGTCCACAATCAATTCCTGCGGACACAGACGGAGAGCATGTCCCGCGCTTGCCCTCAGCCTGTAATTAGCCAGTCAGACACTGTCCCTCCATGTTGGACAATTGTAAACAAGCCCCTGAAACATGGCCGATCATCGTTTGCAGTTAAAATATTTCCCACTGTACCGGTCGGGCCACTGGGTCAGGGATTGATCTGCCGTCAGCATGATCTCAGTGGAAACGGATAAATATTGGAAGCTCAAATCCTGAAATATTGATCTGAATATCCAGTGTCGCCCTGGGGGATCAATTAAGAGTCATCTGATCTAATCCCATCTGTATCGGCCGTTGTCACTGGAGAGTGGGTGTCATGACAAAGCAGTTCATAGTGGGCACATTACGTACAATAGGGAGTTAGCGCAGGAGGCATCGAGAGGACCTTTGAGGATCGACCTTTGCATAAGCCTAAAGTAAATACATAGTGCTCATGCAAAGGTGACGAAAACCACAATGTGTACACTGAGATCATTATTTACTCGTAAAACACCTGTAGAATTGTTTTAGATATTGTTTGTGCCAGAGGAAATGGAAATGTTTTCTCCTAAATATGTTACAATGTATCAATTTTTAATTATTTGTTTGAATATTCATTGAAGTATACAGTTTATTCATAATTATTATTTATAAAGGAAATTGTTGTTATTGTATAACCACTTCACATTATTTCAGACATTATGTTAACAGATGTAATTCCCTCAAAAATGCATAAAGATATTGCAAATTTAATATTTTGTTTTCAGTGTAATTTTTCTATTAAAACGTAACCATGAACAGTGAAACAGAAATAAATAAGTAAAAAATAAATAAATATTTCGTAACACATGCCTTTTTACATTCAGACGAAGCGGAAGCAGGAATGAAAAGAGCCACAGGGCAAAAAATGGAAAGTGTCAGCCAAGACAGTCTTTGCTTATAATCATATGAACAAGCTTATTCCTGACAGAGCTCTGACTGCTGTGTCTGACATATGGAGGTTTCTGCTCTGCCAAGCCCCCACTGCCTCCCCCTCTGAGTGGGTTAACGGACAGGGACTCCGGGACGGGATTGGGCGAGAGAGCATGTGGGAAGGACAGGGGAGAGGGAGAGAGAGAGAGTGAGAGAGTTGGAGGATGTTGTGTTCACGGCTCATGACCAGCCCTGAGTCACATGGGGCGGTTTCCATGGCGACGCAGGCAGCAGCTATATCAGCGGGGTTATCTTTCCAGCCATAGATGATGAGTCGGCTCTTGTTGTGGTCAGATTATTTAGATTCTCCCCGCTGCTGTTGGTTTTTCATGTGGTTCAGAGCACGAAGAAGAACTGAGGCCAATGTTTGATTCATTGATTATTTACACACACTAATACTTTTACAAGCCCTTTAACTAACCCACATGAAATGTAATTCAAATATCTTTTATACAGAAAGAGAGATGGAGAGGGGGGTAAACGCAGAACTGCTGATGCGATAACATCTGCGGTCAGATTCCTCTGTCCAAGCACTTGTCATTGAGACCTGAAAGCCATACAGCGTTTCATTGTGAAAAGGGATTAGCGGCGAACAATCACTGCACACACACACTGGTGCTCCGACACCAGGGCGGAGTTTGATCCGGGGCCACACTGCCACTGTCACTGCCACTGTCACCCGTCAGCCCTGGAGGTTACAGCTTGGTCAGAGCGCTGACAGATAGATTATCAGGCTGTGTAACTAAGGCTAAACTAACTCAAAAAATACAGTCCAAGAGCAAAAACGAAATCAACCCAAAACGTTATTTTCATCTCTTCTCCTTTCCTGGTATCTAACTACTCCTCCTACAGTCTGCCTCCACCACAGACTGAATATAACGTGTGTATTAATATGGACAGTGCAGGTTATTTTCTGCCATCTCCACTGCTGAGCTGTCAACACGTGTGTGTGTTAATCCTGTGTACGCATGCTAACATCTCTGATTAAGTGTCTATCTTATAATAAGGTCCGCTGGGTCTCGACTCTGCTGATTTAATGAACACACCGACTGTGAGTGAGGTTCTCAGAGGGGCCAAACAATCGCTGTGTGTCCCAGAGAATATGACCTGGGACTTGATTTGCAATAAGGATTTAACATCATTATATTGTTTGTTTTCTGTGTATTTTTGTCTGAGAGGTCACAGCAATCAGCTTGTTGTAGATATCCATGAGCATTCCCACCACAACCAGACTCTTAAAGCTTGTTTTGATTTTTAATCCAAAGAGCCCTGGAGCTTTTCCGTCCATGCCGGTGGTTGGAGGTGATCCAGAGCCTGCTGCTCGGCCTGTGTGTCAGCACAGGTGCTCCCGGGTCACCTTTGGCATCGCTGCCTCCCTCCATCCGCTCTGCGTCTGGGATGTGCCCCGCTGGTCCGGTCCAGTCTGCACATGTCCACCACACCCGAGGCCCAGATATCACATCCCTAGTCAAAAACACCCGGGGAAGGTCACTCAAGGTCATCACTCGAGGAAACGGCGGCACAGTATCGATCTGAAGTCACATGATCTCGTCAGCTCCAATCAATTGGCCACTTTCTCATTACCCCCCGCCCCCCCCGCTCCACCTGTGTTCCGCCTCAGCTGCTGTGCTCACAGGGAGATGATGATGGTCCGTGTGTGTGGCCGCCACCTCTCTTATTTTAAAAGTAGAAACAAATGAGCATAAACGCCCTTCAGCTTCCTGCTCCTAAAAAAAATACAATACGGGGGGTTAGAAGAAAGATGCCCGTGAGGAGTAGAAGATGTCTCCCTGATGTCTCTCTCCTCCTCTGCCTGCTCTGCCTTTCTTATCCACATATTTTTATATTAAAGGTGCAGTGTGTACGATTTCGTGACAGCTAGAGATGAAGTTGCACGTTGTATCCATCACCTCACCCTCGCCCTTCTGAGCATGCAGGAGAACCTGTGGTAGCCCCTCGGTTGTCATTAAAAACAATGGCGGCCCCCGTAGAGAGGACCCGCTCCTCGTGTAAATATACACTAGTGGGCTCATTCAAGGGTGTTGGGGGGAAAATAACACATTTCAGGCAATTATAAATCCATGAAAACCTCAGTAAGGCATTGTTTTGTAATATTTTTTAGAAGTGACGAAAATGACCAAAATCTTACACATGAGAATTCAGTGAAATGGATATTTAGGATACATTTGACATGAATCAGTCACAAAGATGTTTGACAAGTGCAGAATCACCTCAGTGTGTAAACTGTTGTTTTCACACGTGTCAGACGCGGGGCTCAGTGCAATCAGAGCAACTGGAGGCACCTGTGTGGGAATCAGCTGCAGGTGCGCAGGCAGCATGCTGCTGCTGCTGCTGCTGCAGGTGTCCCTCACAGACTATGCTGCGCCACCGTTCTGTTTGATTCCACCTTTTAGTCATTGTGTTCATCTGTTTATTTGTTAATGAAATAGTTAATCATGCGCCTCCCGATGAGCCGGATCAAAAAACAATCGGGACGCTTGTCTGGGATTTGTCGTGCGGGACATCCCGTAGTGTGGTGTGAGTATAGAAGCTTGAGGGTGTGATTGAAGATCATTAGAAACCCTACTTTAAATGTGTATTAAGGCTGTTTACAGGTGAATGTGCTATTTAAGCCTTATGTTTACATTTGTACCTCGGTTTTCCTAATTGCTTTTGCGTTTCCACTGGTGTTAACTGGCGACTAACAGACATAGTTTCTCTCCTTTTTTATTTTCAAAGTGAGGGAATTGGGTGAGATGCAGCATGGAACTCGGCCACTAGATGTCAGTCAATCCTTCATAGCTGTGAATAGGTCTCGCAACAACAGGATGTGACCTAACACCCTTCTGCTGGAATGTCTGTTACAAAGTGCTGCCAGCCTGTGTTTTTCATCCTCACACTGTCATTTCCAGACCACACAGTTAACACTCTCTCTCTCTCGCTCTCGCTCTCTCTCTCTCTCTCTCTCCAGAGAGCAGCCCATCTTCAGCACACGGGCCCACGTCTTCCAGATTGACCCCAACACCAAGAAGAACTGGGTTCCCACAAGTAAACACGCGGTCACAGTCTCCTACTTCTTCGACAGTACCAGGAATGTATATCGCATCATCAGTCTGGATGGATCAAAGGTGTGTTTGTAAACCCCCCCTGTAAACCCCCCCCCCCCCCCTCAATGAATTAACTTAAACTGTTATAAACGTAAGAGTCATTGGCAGTTTGACAGACTATCCCACCTCCACACCCTTCTCTCTCTCTCTCTCTCTCTCTCTCTCTCTCTCTCGCTCTCTCGCTCTCTCGCTCTCTCTCTCTCTCAGACCATAGTATCAATGTTGCGGTGAGTATTTTAGTCCCGAGTGAGGTGCAGGGGGGCGGAGTTAGCTCAGTTATGCAACTTCTCTTGAAGCAGCAAAGTTAGCTGAGCTGGCTTCAGCTGCAAATAGCAGAGGTTGGGACGATAGCATGTCCACAACAATACGTCTCCTTCTTCTCCTTCTCAGCACAGGGACAGAGCGTACACACACACACACACACACACAACACGTGTCTCTGACTGTGTTGATTCTAGATGAGAGGAAAACTCACTGTGTGTGTGTGTGTGTGTCCACAGGCGATCATCAACAGCACCATCACCCCCAACATGACGTTCACCAAGACGTCACAGAAGTTTGGCCAATGGGCCGACAGCCGGGCCAACACCGTGTACGGCCTCGGCTTCTCCTCCGAGAGTCACCTGGTCAAGGCGAGAACACATACACACACACACACACACACACCATCAGTATTTACTGATGTCATTTTTTGAAGGTACTAACCAGGAGTATTCTCTCTTGTGTTCAGTTTGCAGATAAGTTTGCTGAGTTCAAAGAGGCGGCGCGGGCAGCGAAGGAGAAGTCTCAGGAGAAGATGGAGCTGACCAGCACTCCCTCTCAGGTACTCGCACTCCATCACAGTATCACTGCAGACACTTTGAAGAGGCCCCGCGTCCTCGTGGGAATGAGCCCGATAGGACAGTTTCTAAAGCGACCCGTTGTTAGAATGACCTCCGCGTCTTTCAGGTCTGGCAGCACCGTGCGCTTCACCTGCACCCACAGCTCAGTCCTGTGGTCACATGTTCTCTGCTTCACTCACGTCATGTTGTTTGTGCCTCCTCTCAAACTCCTCCCCCCTCGCTCCTCAGAGCGCCGCCGTTAAAAGGAATTTGTTGTCGGTCATCATACCCGTTATCAAGAAGGTAAAGGCAAAGAAGTCTGATCCGATGACCCTCCGGTTTCTCCGTCCTCCCTTCAGTCAGTGGAACAAACCTCCCTCTGGTGTCCCCCCCCCCTTGTGTTTTTCAAAACCAATGTCTGAACTGTGTTTGTGCACAAAGCTCAGACATGTCACTTAATGGCATTGTCTTGGTTTGAATAATTCCACCCTGTCATCGTCCCTAACGACCTCCTCCATCGTCCTTTGACAACCAGAGGATGCCGTCCCTCTGACGACCCCCTGCCTCTCCTCTTCATGCTCTCGCAAAGCAACAGTCAACAAAAATGAAACAGTATTGGGGGAGAAAGGGAATGAAATGAACAGACTGATGCCGGGTGGAAACATCATGCATCTCAGCTGTTGGATTGTTTGAGAGCATGAAGTCATTGATGTTTGATCACTGGACGTTTTTAAAAACCCGCTGAAAGAAACCTCTGAATTAATGTGCATTTAAATGTGTATGGCCTCAGGAGTCGGTCCCCGGTGACCTGCTGTCACCTCTGACCCCTGAGAGCATCAACGGTACGGACGAGGAGCGAGTCAGGCCAGAGACGCCTCAACACGCCGCCGCCAGAGCGGAGCCTTCCCAGAATGCACTGCCCTCGTCACACAGGTAAAGCACATGCGTCGCTACTGAAGAGATGTTGAATAACGAACGGACGAATGAATGAATGAGCCTTTATTGTCGTGGCTCCAGTTCGTCCAGCATCAATAAGCACTGGGAGGCGGAGCTTGAGGCCCTGAAGGGGAACAACGCCAAACTGACGGCCGCTCTGCTCGAGTCCACAGCCAACGTCAAACAGTGGAAGCAGCAGCTGGCGGCGTATCAGGAGGAGGCGGAGCGGCTACACAAACGGGTGGGGCTCCACCCACAACACGGGCATATGACATTTGTTGTTGTTGTTGTTGCATGCATGTTGTTTTGTTTGTCAGGTGACGGAGCTGGAGTGTGTGAGCGGCCAAACGACAGTGATCAAATCTCAGAAGACGGAGCTGAACCAAACGATAGAGGAGCTGGAGTTGGCTCTGAGAGCCAAAGAGGAGGTTTGTTTACGCACACATGTCAACAAAACAGGTAAACAGCGGGATCAGGTCTGAGTTTGATCGTTTGACTCATTGTCTAATGTTCGCAGGAGTTGGAGAAACTGAAAGCAGAGGTTCAGAGCACACACGAGTTCCAGTTTCAGAGAGAATCTCTCACACAGAAACTACAGGCGAGTAAAACATGTTTATATATCACTAATGTCACTCTGTCTTTAGGCCACTGTGTCCTACTAAGGTCAATAAGTATTGTTTATGTTTAATTCATTGCTTTTATTTGTCATTATAATGTGTTTTCATTGCATGAAGCAATAATCAAATGTTCTGATGTTTTTTGGTTAAAGTGAGTTTAAATGGATATTCAGGGTTTGTTTTTCTTAAAAAATGCTTTGAAGCTCAAACGTTTTGAACAAGTGAAAACAGGGTTGTTTAAGGCAACGCTGTGTTTTGTTTGTATTGAGGTTTAAAGTTTTAGATGTTTGATAAATGAGCAAAGCAAAATGTAGAATCATGTCACCATTGGTCATTGTGGGTTATTCAGCACAGACCTATTCCATGTGTATGTTGATTTTATAAAGGTCCAAAAATGAAAGGTTGGGATGCATTTGTATTTTTAGTCATTTAATATCAAGAACTTCTGCGACATTGTGCGTTTGTGCTGCATTTACAACGCAGTGTTGATGGAAACCTGAAAGCCACCATAGGTTCTCCTCCACATGCTCTGGGAGCCAGTGGTGAGCGGACGGGTCGTTCTGTCACACTGACCAGCTGACTCTGCACTTTGTGGTGGTCAGGACACGGAGGTGAGGAACCAGACGCTGGAGGCTCAGCTGAGCCAGCTGGAGCAGCGCCTGGAGAGCAGCCTGTCGGAGAGGGAGGCCTTTCAGAAGAGTATGCGCTCGCTGCTGCAGCTGCTCGACACCAAGATCTTCGAGCTGACCGAGCTGCGGGACACACTGGCCAAGCTCCTGGAGGGGAGTTAGACACATACACACACACACACACACACACACACACACACACACACACACACACACAGCAGCCAGCGTGACTCCGAGTCACAGAATTCACCTGCATGCTCACACCTCTCTCTCACCGACATGTCAAACAACTTGAATTCTCTTGTTTATCTCCCCACATGTATATGACACGAGTATGTTTACACACTTTATGCATTAGCGGTGACTCGGCGTTTCGTTTACAAACTGCCAAGTGAAGAGGGAGGGGCTTTGCTTGGGGACATGCCTTCCCCTTTCGCTCCACCCTGGAACTCTGAGTGAATGGATCCACTTTTTATTTTTTAAAGCGTAGTAGACGTATTTTTGTTTTGTTTTGTTTTTTTTTGCTCCACTGGACTTTTATCTCAGCTTTGCTTTGGTACGTTTTTTTTGTAAACACCCGGAGCCCCAGCCCCCCTTTTTGTCGTCTTCATTCTCTTCCTCACTTCTCTCGCCATCAGCCAAATGAACACTGTTGGAGTCCGACCATGGCGACGACGTGGACTCCGGCTTTTCTTACACCCTGAGATGGATGACCGATGTTCCTCCTGTGACTGAACCAAGCGCCAAAACAAAAACAGACAAACAAACATGGACGACCTGTCTTATATTCTTCTACAATATACAAGCAATACAAAGAAAGGGAGCGTCCGAGGGGATAGACACTTTCCACTCTCACCTTCAGGTACTTTGAAACCCTGTGTTGGTTTGACCACAAGCGACGTGGAACTCTATTCACTGTCTTTATTTCTATATCATTTTTTAATATAATTATTATTATAACGACTTCATAGTGCACTTGTAAAAATGGAGTTTGTGCGTGTGGATGAATCTTTCTTTCCCTTATTGTTTCTGTTGCTACTTGAAGTGCAATGATTGAATCCTTCTACTTTTTCTTCTCTACTTAATTTATTTACGGTACAAAATCATCTTTATTTACATCCTCATCTTTTTCTATCGTCAGGTGATGCAGGTACTTTTGTTTTGGGAGAAACTGGCAAATATTTTCTCAAAGTATTTATGGGAGGAAATGGAAAATGCGGCAGACGATCGGAGGTCGGATTTGCAAAGAATCTCTTTTGTTTCTTTTGCCAAATAACGTTTTCCTGTACAGAATCTTTCACTGACGTTGCCTTTGGTACAGAGATGCATCACTGGTAGCTCGCTAACGGTACTTATTTTAGTTTTGTGGGATTTACTGTTGCCAAATATCCAGAGACGTTGAGAGGAGGAGGGAGCGTACGAACACTATTTAAGGGCTTGTCGTCGGTTCTGACTTGGAACGATTTTAGCAGTGACTTTATCACGATGAAAACAAAAGACTCTAACGGCTTGAAATGGGGGAAAAAAGCATTTGAATAAATACTTTAAAATGTTGATTATATCACATGATTCAAAACACAAAATTGTAATTTTGAGTTTATAGTAAAAACCAAAATGAAAATGGAGTTGTCATGTTGTTTTTAACTCACAGCCTGAAGGGAGTGTCTGTAACACAGACTAACGTTTAATTACATATTGTTCCAGAGTCAGACTGACGTTACCATGGAAACCAGACCCAGAAGTCTCACCTGTTCCATGTGAGTAAAATGAAATGCAAACATACATGTTCAAACGTTGGTTCTTATTTTCTTTATTTTCAAAAGGACAAAAAATATATATATAATAACTAGATATAGAAAGCAGAGAGGAATGTCATGATAGGAAATGAAAAGTGACAATAAAGAAAAAAGCATATAAAGTACATTTACATTTGTACGCTTTAAAAATTCATTAAAATATGAAGTTTCAATAAATACTTCAATACATTTAGGCATGCGGATATAGTATATTTGATCAGATTTACATTTCAGTACAGTATAATTCATAAACTGACTTTTTCTTGTTTCGTTTTTTTCTTTAAATCATTATTGCACTTACGTTGTGATGGGTTTCATCCTCAAACCAGTCACATGCATAAGGTCGTAAAAGTCAAACGGAAAAGATGGAGGGAAAACTACGAAAACACAACATGGACTCTACAAAAAGAGTCAAAAATGAAAAAACTGAGAGGGAAAGTCAAACATGTTGTCTAATGTGTAGTATCAGTAACCCTGTGTGAGGTTAAGGGAGACACAGCAGTCACACACACTCCATATTCATCAGTGTCACTGAAGAGTTTGACTATATACTTTATAACCTTCAACATTTAAGGGGAATTGAAAAAAAACACTTATTCTCCTCCCATGCTGAGTTACATGAGATAATGCAGCTGCAGACTGTTAGCTTAGCTTAGCACATAGACTGGAAACAGATGGAAACCCTTAGCATTGCTCTGTCAAAACAATCTTAAATGCCGAATTGATGAGATTAAGATGAGAAATTTAGAAGACAAACTAGACGTTCTCCGAGATGATAAAGTGACTAATACATGAGATTCTGTGCACTTATAAATTACATTTACATTCCTATATGTGTGTTTCAGTAACGTATAATACTTCCATATTTCTTCATAAAGGGTCAAATGTAAACGTGTATACAAAATGTTTCATGTTTATGTCTGTACAAATCACTCTAAAATGATCTATTTTATTCAAATTAACTGAATAGAAAAAATTGTGAAACTTTACAAACACTTTAGCTTTACATTATATATATATATATATATGCTCATCTATCTCTGACTTCATAATCCCAAAGCACATCAATGTTTTCTCAAACATTCTTATTAACCGTATTTAAACCTTCGTGTGAATGTGGTGACATCTGGTGGTGAAGTTGAATTTTGCAGCTAAATACCCCCATGTCTTCAGTTCTAATTCAAACTGTAAATGGTATTTTGTTTGTCCATTCCAGGCTGCTATAAAAGCATGGTAGTGCAAAATGGCCGCCTCTGTAGTGAGGACCTGCCCCGGGTAAATATGGCATAATGAAAACAGGTTCTTGAACATTCAGTTGAGTAAACACTCAGTATAACTACTTCATATATCACTCATAGTAGTAGTACTTTAATTAAAACCTTCACACTGGTCCTTTAATATGAATAAACTGCAGTGTCACCATTAACAGTGACCTCTATTAGAATGGAAGTAAACAGTATAATAACTTGCAAATCCTTCAGTTTCTTTCTTAAGTCCGACTCAGAGACAGAATAAGTGTTTTTAATTCCCCTTAAAATGAAGCCTTTTCTCTTAGTGACGCCATGTTGCTCTGTATCTGATGACACCTTCAAACAGGAAATATGTGTGAGTAGGTTTTCAGTTGACGGTTTGACACGATTCATATGATAAAATAAAATCACACAACAAACCCACACAAGTAAACAAGCTGGTTAAAAAAAAAAAAAAACAAGGCAGTGGAAGCAGAGAAAGACTTTTAGGTAAATGAACTGAATATGAAAACTACATAGACGTCAACTACACATAATATGGTCTGTGTGTTGTTGGATGTAATGATCCACCTGCACCAGCAGAGGGTGATGAAGAGTTGAACTCCAGTATAATCCATGAGAAACCCCCTGATTCTTTTAAGGACTGACTTTCTTATATCACAGATTGATTTTTGGAATAAAATTGTAGAAATTTAAATAAAAGACTTAAAGCCCGAGGTGATCAGTTAGAGATGTCCTGTTTGGTCTGACAATTGGTTAAAAAGTGAAATATGCTATGATGCTATGATAAATAATATAATCTTGAATCGTTCAAATAATTTGAAAAAATAAAATAGGACAGATTATCAATTTAACTCTAAGATATATCTACTTTGTATTGAACACGTCATTCAGAGCAACATTTCTTTATATGAATGTATCAAATTGTTAAAAAGTCTTATGTTTCTAATATTTTGTAAAAGTAGTGGCCTTGTGTTTTGGGTGACTGTAAACACTCATACTGCAGCTTCCTGTTTGCGGTGTAAATACTCGGTGGAGAGTCTGGATGAAATATGAAAGTGAGAGAACCGTGGAAAATCATAAAAAAAACTCACTTCTTCAAACAAACCCATCACAGCCAGTTACAGTACAGTACAACATGTTGATGGATTCAGCGGGAGGTGAGAGGTCGTGTCCTCGCCGTGAACGCCACAGCAGCCACATACAAAACAAACACGCCAGTGGTTCGTCTTCTACAAACCACACGTATGAAACAGACATTTTTCTGATGTAAAAAAAAATCAAGGTCATTTATTCAAAGTGCACCAAGGTGTCACTCAGGGATCCGACCGTGTCGTATCCAGGTGACTTGAGCCGTGGTCACTTCTTTTCAGTTAAAGATTAAAAAAAATGACGGACTAGTTCTCCCAGTCAGTGCACGGCAGCCCCTCGTCCTCGGACTCGGACTCGGGCGACGCCTCTTTAATCCTCCTCAGCGCCTCGTGGATGCTGCGGGTCAGGGCGTCCGCCGAGTGCGGGAAGCCCTTAGCGTGACGCTGCTGCTGCTCGGGCCGCGTTCGTACCTTCTTGAGCCGCACGCCCTGTCTGATCTGAGCCAGGATGTTGTTGCTGTCGTCGTCCGGGTCGGGTGCCAGCACTCGGAGCTCCGCCTTCCTCAGGTGGAAGCTGCCCCGTTTGAGGGAGGCCAGGACTTCGTCCATGGGGGAGCTCGCTGCAGAGAGACACGGCTGTTAGTGTCGAGTATGACATCACTGCTTTTCACACGAATCACTAGGTGTGGTGTGTAGGATATAGTGATATCTAGTGGTGAAGTTGCAAGTTGCACCACGTCCTTCCATTAAAACACCTTGGCTCTGTCGGGACAGTATGAGACTCTAAATCTAAACCAGTGATGTTACTTCATAACATTGACTTTCATTGTGTTGGGGCGGCAGTGGCTCAGTGTTTGGAAGGTTACTGGTTCCCTTGAATTAGTGGTTAGCAGTGATGAGGACTTTTTACATGTGCTGTGCCTCCTCACCTCTCCTCCACTGGGAGGAGTCCAGCGACGCCGTCTTCCTCAGCTTCTTCCTCGCCGTCAGCAGCTGGCTGCTGTCAAAGAACCGCGGGGAGAAAGGCGCCAGGGGCAGCGACGAGGATTCGAACTCGTGCTGCAGCATCGTGCTGAGCGAGGCTGGGTTCTTCTCCCTGTCCTCACCCCCCTCCTGCTGCTGGAGCTCCTCGAAGGAGGGAAGTGGCGGCGGAGGGGGTGGTGGTGGTGGTGGAGGCGGGGGTGGTGGGGGAGGAGGAGGCAGACCAGCCTCTAACAGGACGGACGGGGGAGCGGAGAGCGGAGGCAGCGAGAGGAGGGCCGGCAGAGGCGGGGGGCTGTGGAGTTGGACCGGCGGCAGGGACACGGCGTCGCAGCCGTAGGCGTTGGGCGGGGGCGGGGCGGAGAGCTGCGGGAGGTCGGAGATGCAGTCAGTCTGAACGCTGGCCGCCTGCGTGTGGGCTGGCTGCCCCGCCCTCCTCCGACTGTGGGGCTGACTGAGGCGCAGGCGGCTGGACTTCAGGGTCACCTGACCCGGGTAACGCTGCGTGGAGAGAGAACGGAGTGATGACGGCTCGTCCTCAGGGGAGGCGGGTTCACACGCTGGAGAGCGGAGACGCCGCCTGCTCACCTGTTTGAGGCTGCGCAGTCGATCCAGCGTCTTCTGTCGCTCCTCACTCACTCTGGCGTTTAGTTTGGCTTCATCGTCGTCTTCGCTTTCTCCTGCCTGAGCACGACGACAAATAAACATCATATTCAGAACTAATAGTAGTGCTCCTGCTAATACTCATAGTAGAGATACAGTAACAATTGCAGCATTTATGGTAATAGTAAAACAAAGACAATAATAATTCAAGAAGAATTCAAAGGACCTTGTTCAGAGGGGTAAGAAATGTTAGTGCACCTGTCTATCAGCTGTGCCTTGTTAAAAACACCTCTCTGTAATGTCAATGTGCCAATACCCCCCCCCCCCCCCCCCCCCCCCCCCCCCCCCCCCCCCCCCCCCCCCCCCCCCCCTTTCCCCCCCACTCCTCCCCCCCCCCCCCCACAAACATCCCTCCTCACATCCTGTTCATCCACAATGATGACTTCCAGGATCAGCAACTTGAATTATTAACGCTCATAATGAATTATTTCTCCATGAACCTAAAAAAGAGCATTAATTAACACCTCAGCTTTAATGCTCTACAACTAAATAGTCCCTTGCAAACAAGTGAATCCATAAGGAGTGCACTGATTTCTCTTGTCCTCAGTGTTTTTTAATAGCCACAGTGGTGGTAGTTGTACGTTCTGTCCACTAGGCGGCGCATCAATATTAGACGACCAACAATGTAAATATATCATAATACATATATTCAAAATATCATTGAATTCATCACAATCATTGTTATAAATACTAAATATTTGATATTTATTCTATTCATATTTTATTCATTATATATAGTACAGTATATTATATTGTCTCTTACCAGCTGCAGTGACCGAGGAGAGCTGCTGTCTACAGGGCCGCCTTGGCGCTGCTGTATCTTCTGGTTGTGATTGACTATACAGATTTCCTGCGTGCAGAACATTCAGTCATAAACTTGAGAGATATCCAGAGTTGATGAAGATGATCATCATCATCACTGGTCAGTGCTTACCTTCTTGTTTTTGAGGTAGACTTTCTTGGCAGTGATGCGCCCCCGCCGAGCCTCCAGCTGCCGCGTCCTCTGCTGCAGGACGCACACTTCTTCATCTCTGAGGGGCGATGGCGGCGTCGGGGGCTCTTCTACTCCCTTCATGGCGTCCGGGCTCTCGAAGGCGTCGTAGTACACGACCTCGTCCTGTCGCTCTGACGCAACAAGGAAGAGGGTCATCAAAACGCCTCCAGGTTCAGGCTGTTGCCACCTGCTCGCTTTCCTCCTCGGGGTGCTCACCTGTCATCTGTCTGCGCAGACTCTGCAGCTGAGCCGTGAGCAGCAGCTCTTCACAGCGCAGCACCTCTGCTTGGATGTCGTACAGCTGCAGCTGCAGCTCGTAGTACAGCGCCTCCAGCTGGTCCAGGCGCAGCATGGCGTCCTCCCCACCTTGTAGATTCTGCATCTAGAACCACCAGCCGAGGGATTATGTTTTGTTGATACACAGCTCAACCTTGATTTCAATTTGAATGAAGCCATGCATTTTGGGCCCGAAGCTGTTTTTCATGTTTCAAAGTGCAGAGCTGCACCATGTGAGAAAACATCCAGCCCTGTTCCTCATACCCACTGAGTCATTTCCACTGGTACAGACCAGGATGTTATGGACTCCATGACAGGATGTCTGAGCAGTGAGCTCATTTTTCCATCACTGCCATTATCAGACTTGTTTTTTTTTCCTTCATTTCAATGTTATTTTAAAAACACGCCCAGTGACACAGGACTTACCTCCTCCTTCAGGCCGTGTTTCCTCTGCTCCAGGCAGATTTCTTTGGCCCTCATCAGCTGCAGCGTCTCTCTGGAGACGTTGTACTGCAGACGCTCCATGCGCTCCACCGCCGCTGCCCACGCCGACTTGCCAAACTTCCTCTGGTCAGCGCGCATACGCTCATACAGAGCTGCAACACACAAACATGCCTTTAGAGGGCAACAGAGCTGCTGCTTAACTATTAGTTCTTCATCTCTAGTTTCTACCTTTCTTGTCGTCATCTTGGGACACTTGTTTCGACTATTTTCTGAGACTTAAAGTACTAAGCATTCACGTTAGTTACCTATAGAAATAATCTAACTATCAAACTTTGTGGTTTGCTCCAGATCGTGTTTGACTGCAACTCTTTGACCTAAAACCCAGGTAAGTGAAACCTCTTCCACGGCTAAACAGCTTTCAGTTGTGTATTTGCATAGCTGAGATTGTTTTGAGATTAAAATGCCTCTGGAGCGGAGTGGAGGAAAAATCACTGCAGCATGTGAGAGGTCAGAGGATCCTTTTAAAGAGGGGCAAGGCCTGTCGGTTTGAGCTCCGCCCCCTTTGTGTTTACCTTTCTGGGCTCGACTGGTGGTTTCGAAGAACTTGACAGTCAGCTCCTGTATAGACAGCATGGCGGCGTGAGCCTTCTTCTGCCACTCCTCATCCTCCTTCCTCAGGCCTTCCACGCGGCGAGGTCCCAGCCGCTCCGTCTCCAGAGAGATCTGAACAGGCGAAATGTACAGCGTCAGCATAGATAATGAAGTTTATCAGAGCAGATCTATTTATATGCAGTCTATACGGCGCCCGCTCCTCCAAAGCGGAGATCCACCGCGAGCCAGGCTTTTGGATCGGCGACAAGAGTCACCTGGCCCAAACATGGCAGAGAGTCAGTGTGTGTGGAGCGGAGGAGGGGAGCTGCAGTCAGAGAGTGTGCAGGCTGTGGTATTTGCCAGAACAACGGCTTTACAGCACGCAGACCTGGTGCGATGCCCAAACTGCTGCACGTGCTACGAGAAGCACTCAGCCTTTCTGAGCTTTCGAAATGAAAAGCAGCATTTGTGAGTGAGTGAAGACGGATTTAGAAACATTTTCCTTGACTTTTTGCACACAGCTGTATTTCTATGGCCATTTGTGTTGATAAAGAAAAGGAAATTAGCAAAATGATTGCGGACGACGTGTGAAGGCAAAAAAAAATACCCACAAAACATTAATTTTGTACTTTTACTATAGATTTTTGTTGAATCATTCATCATTTAAAGTGGTTGAGTTCTTCTTGAACCACTATTAAATAACCCAATGTGCATGTCTTCTTCACAGTGCGAGAACCCTCTGGTACCCTCAGTCACTGCAGCTGCTCTGTAGTACCAGCTGCTAACTGCAGAGGGTGCTAAACACAAGTCCTGACACAAACATGCCTGAGCATGTTTATAGTCACACTAACCCAGTGTACTACTGGGCTGGTATTTAAAGTGTGAGAGACCAAAAAAAACTGTAATAACAAAACAAATGAGGGCTAACGGCTCTGAGGTTTCTCTGCACGTCCCTTTGTTTCCTCTCAGCTCGCCTCCTCGTGTCAGGCCGTGTGAAACCAGTGAGAAAAGGGGAAAAAACAAGTGCCACGTGGAGTAACGCGAACACAACCCCCCCCCAACCCCCCCAGAACATAATGTGCACGGCCCTGTGCACATTCAGACATATTCAGATGAATCCTATACGTAAAACGGATGTGAGGTGCTCAAAAATAAACAAGGACACTGTGGTCACCAACAAACCTCGAGGGCCTTCACTTATGTTGGTGTGCATACCCTCTGCTGTGTGTGTGTGTGTGTGTGTGTGTGTGTGTGTCTGCACGTGAGGCGGCACCAGAACAGGGAGGAGTTTTATTTTTTGGGGGGACAGATGGGGAGTGAGAGGGGGAGGAGAGATTACATCATAGACCAGAGCGGGGGGAAAAAAGAAAAGAATCTCTCTTCTTTTCTTCCAAGAGAGAATATGAAAGTGGAAATGGAACTCGGGTCCCTCTGAGCCATGATCTCACTGTTTAGATATCCCCCCCTCTCTCTCTCTCTCTCTCTCTCTCTCTCTCTCTCTCTCTCTCTCTCTCTCTCTCTCTCTCTCTCTCTCTCTCTCTCTCTCTCTCTCTCTCTCTCGTACTGTAGTACAGTACTGGAGTCACAGAGCTGAACCCTCTTCTGAGCCTTTCTAGAGATTTAAAAGCAACAAAGAGACGAGTCATTGTTCTCTGGCAGCTCAGTCTGACCTGCTTGACATGTGACATGACACCAGTGGTATCTCAAACATACTGTTGTGTAACCATTCAGGATTACATCATCAAATTCTAACAAAATAGGCTATTGTATAATCATCCCAGATTAAAGTGATTACAGTATGTTTAAAATGTTAAGGATAAAGAGATGATACAATCGATGATATGGAATCTTTGTCTAACTTGTTAGGGGCGTGGCTTCTTGGGTGACATGTGAGCCAATCAGCATCATGGGCACACCCCAGCTCCACCTGTGCTTGGATGAACCAGGAAGTAGGAAAAGTTTGGCATCAGCAAGATGGCAATGAGTGGACCGCCCACTACGAGCAGCCTCACAAGGACTCTGCAGAAACCTATGGGTGAGGTCACGGACGATACGTCCATCTTTAAACACGCTCTCCGATTGGAATTCACTTTATATCTGTCGAGTGTGGCTCTTTTCAAACACCAGGCTGAATGGTCAGGGACTGGATGGAGGGAATCAGGTCAAATTTCTTTAACTCCGTCAAATGTAATTGAACTTTGCCTCCCTCTTCTTCCCTCACCCTGTGTTCCCTGACCTAATTCTGAGCTGCTGATTAACACTCCTCATTTATTTCTTCATCAAACTGTGGGAGACGGACAGATGAGTGATGTGTATCAATGAGAACATACAGTATGTACTATATGTTGATTTAGGTGAATCACTCTGGGTCCTCAAAGACCATTTACTAGAATGTGTCCTTTCTGGTTTTCCAGCAGCTGCTCCTCCTGGTATCAAGGCAGTGAGGGGGGGAAGAGGTGACTTCCTCCAGCACCTCCATCCGACAGCTGCCCGGTGAGGAAACACAGACCTGACAGATGCACTGAAAATAGAGGTGACGCCAGAGCTCTGATTACAGTGTGGACTCTGGCGCCTTATCTTGTTGGGTTAAAATAGCCTTTCTGTGGGTGACACAGGGGTAAGACCAAGTTCCTGAGTCAGCTGAGCCACAGACCGAGACAATGGCATGCTTATATGTGTATGTGGCCAAATAGCTCAGTGGGATAATGACATGGCAGATGAATTCAAGGTTGTGGGTTTGGATCCTGTGTGAATCTTACAAGTCTTTGGTAGAAAGTTTTACCTCCACCTTTACTCATAAGGGCTGATTTTCTTCATCACTTAACCTTTCACTTGATACCATGAGTAGGTTTTCCACTGAATGGTGTATTGTTGTTATAGTAGTGATCCTCGTAGTCAGTCTATGCAGCAGTATTAATACTTTATATTAAAGGTACAATGTGTAGGATTTAGTGATATATAGAGGTAAAGTTGCATGTTGAATACCCTTTTCCTCAACCCCACCCCTTGGAGTAACCATGGTAACCTTCTGTTATCATTAAAACTCAAAAAGTGTCTGGCCGTCCTGGGCTACTGTACAAACATGGTGGTGCAACATTGCTACCTCTGTAAAGACTCAATATTGTACAATTAGAAATAACAATTCGATTTTGTGGCATTTACTCCTGATTGAGAGAAAAGTAAAGTAGTATTGATACACAGCCCACGTGTGGCACCGTGTTCGGAGTATCTGTGAGTCATTTAAATATCTGGATCTTTCCATCTCTCACTCTTCATGTTGTCACGTCTGTGCAGGAAAAGACTCCTGTGACTCCGCCTCCTGCAACTCTGGATTCCTGCTCTCTGATGGAACCTGCCAGTCCCTGTGTGACATCGGCCAAATTTCTTGTCATGAAGGTAACTACAGACTGATGTTACCCAGTCCTTCCTCATCAAAATAATTTCCAAAATAAATAATAAAATGAACTAAAACCTCTCTCCTCCTGACCCTCAGCAGAAATCAGGCTCCATGTGCGACGGCTCCTGTCTGGAGTGTCGGGGCCCCGGTTCCTCAAACTGATGAGGAGGCGTCAGCAGCACGACTGTTATAACTGTGAGTAGGTTCATGGTCCGTGTGGATTTCAGACGACTGTAGGTTTAACCTCTGTGTGAAGCTTGTTCAGGATGTCATGTCCTCGGGCGTCACTTTAATTTACTACCCTCTTGAGTCATTACGGACAAAATGTCAGCTTCTATAAAAACGCTGGAAAAACGTTCTTCTTTTTGCATAAATATCTTAAACTACTCGACCAAACATTCAATCATTTTGGGGACTTAAACCCTTTAAATGCCAGTTTGATGACTTGCTGTCACAGTCATTTATGAAAAAATCCCAACAATTTGCTATTTTTCATAAAACAAATGGAAAGTTGCTGGGGGATTGGTTTTTAAATGAGCAATATTTAGTTTTCGATGTCCGCTAGTGAATTAAATCTAATGCCACACATTTCTGTCCTTAATGACAAGAGGGTAGTACATTTGTTTCAGTGTTTTGGTGGTCTATTCAATTGTTTTGGCGAATTTCAAAATTTGACATGAGACCCCATTACAAAAAATGAGCCATTGGCACAAACAGCCAAAATAATGAAGCCGATGATGAATGAGGGTTAAAGTCATGGTTTATAGGAGCCTGTGCTAAGTCATCAGAGAAAGTAAGAACAAATTATTTAATTTGGCAATCAAAATGTAGAGGTGGGTATTTTCACAATATTAAATATATCTCCTATGTTTGTACAAATCCACTTGCTAATCATTGATCCTTTAATTTCCAAATGAAATATTGTATTGAATAACTAGCAGAGACAGATCATTTGTTCTTACTCTCTGATGAGAGAGATGGGCTCCTCTAAACTATCATTTTAATCCTCAATCACCACTATGGAGATTTTGGTGCAATTGAGCAGATTTCACCTCTTCATCTGGCTTCCATTTTGGCTCTTAGTGCCAATGGCTCAATTTTTGTAAGCAAGTCTCTCTCATGGGAAATTCCCCCAAAACATTTTAATAGAAAACCAGAACACTGTCCTTTTCTAGTCTGTTTTTTGTATTTTTTTTCCAATAAATAAAATATTTCATAAAGTATTTTTTCCTTATTTGTTTGCCTTCCAAGGATATGCATTAAAACATCTCTCCTCCCGTCCTTGTATCTATTTCGCAGCCTTGTGTTTGTCTTATTCAGTCTCTCATTTAGTACTTTATTGTTTGTCTGAACTCGACATATTCCGGCCAACTGTTTTACTCTCAACTGCTTTTCACTTAATGCTGGATATAAGCATCGCACCTTCAGTTGCCAGTTGTGACTTCCCTGGAATCGAACCCGGGTCCACTGCTTCAGCATCAGTAGTGTTATCCATTGACCCACCAAGCTTCTGAAGATACTTGGATGTTTTGGTAAATTTGTCTTCTTCTACACCATATAGAAGAAGACATATTTATAAAACACATATATATATAAGTGAATACGGTGTTGCTTAAAACTTGACATTAAAGATTCAAGCTGAATTCAAACTCATTTTCACAGACTTTTTCCTGTGACTTTCATCACAAGATCAAAAAGTTGTACAACTTCACACCCTAATGACCCATATTTATTCGTGACAAAAAGTGTATGTGTATGCGTTTATTTTGCCATGTTGTTGCTTCTAGAGGGGGAAACCTAAATTTAAGTGAAAGGTCAGGGACTGACTTTGAACAGGTCATCCAGATGCGCAAAGCCAGCCTGGATATGTTAAACTAACTCGCCATGTGATCATGAAGGCCGAGTGAAACAGTAACTGGAGCTCACTGCGTTTCCCAACCAACCTGCACAGAGAAACATTTTTAATTCATGACTGGACTCTGACCTCCCAGGCAACAGGACACCGGTGCTCCGACATGTAATAGGACTGTCCCACAATGCACCATTCACCATATATATCCCACACCCTTTGTTGTTGATTCATTCAGGTGCTCACTCATTCATCTGCCCCGTCACTGACAGATTCAGTCGACAACATCTGAATGATACTATACAACTCAACCTGCGTCTCCTCTGTGAATCCAAAAACCTTGAAATACCAGTTATATTTGCACATTCCCTCCTCTGTGTGAACCTCTCGTTTCCACTCCACCACAGTTAACAAGCGGCTTCAGGCACTGTCATAGATTCACAGGTGTCATGTGTGTTCCCCCAAAAACCCCGGAACAGGCTGTAATTCTATAGCAAGCAACTGATACCCGGCATTTACCTATGTCGCATTACGTCGCATGCAAACTGTATGTAAATAACAGTATCTCGTGTCCCAGCTCCAGAGACGCGCTCTATTTCCCTCTCCATCACTAAACCCAGAGAATCTCCCCGCTGCTATGCTGACTCGTCAGTTTGGGAGCAACCAACCGCCTCAGCTGCCTGGCATCAGGGATTCATTTGCATACAGCTTTGTTTCCAGTCGTTGGATCGGCCCGAGGGGAGCAGGTGGTGAGGCTGGAAAGTTTGGCATCGAGTTCAGATTCTCAGTAAAAGACATTAAGCATGTTTCAACTGGAGCAACAGAGTGTTGGTCAGGAGGTACATATATATCAGGCTTCGTGGTCCTTGGTTCTATAATTGTTTATACTACAAACTACTATAATTCCTTTCACAAAATAAGACCATATGCTGTCATTTCGCCAGATTGAGCAATTTGACGAGTCTGTGACCTTCTAAACTTAGAACAGCACCCGCCCAAGAACCCAAATTCCATCATAATACACGCTGATATACACACCCACACAGTCGGTTGTGCTGGTTGGTGACACAATGCAGGATAATCACGCAGTGTGAGGAATGTGTCTCAGAAAAGGGAGACAAGGCAGCATGCACAACATGCGTTTGCTTAGTTAGCGATCAGTGACACAATCCACTCCAACTCAGGTTCATACAACAGACTTTGTTCAGGTTTGACTCGTTCGCATCACTTCCTCTTCAGAGACTATGAACATTCACATCTTTATAGATTCAAAGATCCAACGCCATCACAGATAAACAGTCTAAAGTACAGAGACACTTCTAACTACTATGTTGTAGAAGTTAATGCTGCTAGTTTGCCAAAATGGAAACAAAGTTCAAGTGGTTATGACTGACAGCTTCGTGAGAGACGAAGCTGTAGTGGAGTCAAAGCAAAACAAATAATCTGCAAAATCCATGTCAGCCTCAGTAATCTGTCATTTATTCCAGACACCACCTTCATGTACAGAATGCCACCTCTTCCAGCTGCCCTGTGACCCTTTGACCTGACCAGGCCAGTGTTCACACTGAGCCCAGCTCGATGGAGCAGGCTCAGAGACAGTGGAGATTAGCCTGCAGAATTACTTCCCCTTTCAAGCCTCTAATGAAGAAAAACAACAACGATGTATGGGCGAAAGAAAGAGTGTGGAAAACAGAAGAGTGTGCTGAGGCTGCAGAATTACTGAGTGGTTTAGTGGCTGCTGTAATAATACTTATGCTGGTTGTTAAGCCGCTCTGGGCGAAGGGGGGGGGAGAAAGCCTCTCTGGCTGATCCTCTGCCCTCCACGGCCCCCAGATGCAAAGCTGGAGGGTAACACGGATCCACTACTGCACCATCACTGCCGCATGTAGCCTCAGCTACTAATGCTAATGTCATTACAGTGGGCTTAAGAAGGGGGGGGGCACGGTGTGTTAGTGTTGGACTTTATCGCTCAGTGGTTCGGGACTCGTTCTACAGATCCAACCTCGGCTTTTCAAACCCACAAGCGACGGCATCAAGACTGGTGGAGCGGAGGCGGCCGCACACAAGTCAAAGAGTGTTCCAGGACACACCAGTAACCAGGCTACAGTGAGGTCTAAACCTACTTAAATCAAGCCCTAAAACAGATGGCACTGTGAGTGTGTGGTAGTGTGTGTGTGGTAGTGTGGTACCTTAATCTGCTGTCTGCGCAGCATTGCCAGCTCCCTCATGTCCCTGAAAGGCTGCAGCAGGTAGTGGTACAGCTGAGTGGTGGCCTCCAGCAGCTCTCCGTACGCCTCGTCCTCCTCGGGGTACACCTGCAGCAGCTCCACCATGCTGTCCATGGCCCTGTGCCTGTCCAACACCTGGGGCGGGATGCACACAGGGACAAGATACCGCTGGTCAATTGGTGCAAACAATGAAGACGTTCAGTTTGATTTTTTTAAATCAAACTGTCCACAAATCACACAAAAACCAAGAAACAAACATGACTCAATAATTTGTCTATGTGCATTTTATTTCAACCCCCAAAAAACTAAATAGAAAATAGAAACATAGTTGGCGCACCCATTTGAAATAATTGACCTAGTGGTTGAGTTGACTGTTAAAAGATTTGGGTTAGGGTAAAATAAATAAGATACCAACTCATCAATCCCATCCCCCAGGTGGTTATGATGAGGTTTGAAAGTTTGAATCAATTTATTTCACTTATTTTACTTTTAGCCTCTTTTCTGGAGGTAATGAGAGAAAATATGGTTTGACACTACCAATGCTGAGGCTGCAACTGATACATGACATACACATGACAATTACAAAGGGTCCCAAACACAAAGTTTGTGTGGGAAAACTGTTAAAATGTGTGTGTGTGGTCAGGAGTGATACTACTAAACACATTGTGTGAGTGCAGTACAATGGGAATAAACTGGCCCTGACTCTTGCTGATTCATACCATATGTCCAGTCGTCCACAGGCAGTGCATTGTTTTCTGGAGGTGGCAGCCATCAACACAGCTATTGTACACGCAATCACAAACCATGTCCCAGCTCTGAGAGCACCACACATACAGTATCTTACACAGCATAATACGCCTCCTTCACTCTGGCTTCATATAATATTGAAATGTACCACCGACCCAATCTTGGTGTGAGGAGCCGAATGAAAGTGCTCCTCTTTCTATAGATATGAATAGGCACTCATATGAACTCCAGGCTGCTTTTCCAAAGCTCTCCATGCTGGGGAGCAAGGCAGACACAGCACGATTCAGCTCGAACACTGCTCCCACTGTTTACCTTGGGCCGCCGTCTCCCTGGCAACGGCTGACCAAACGCGCACCGACTCCCTGCCCCTGCCATCGCTGCCAGAGCAGAAAACCCCCCAGGGCCACAAGCGCTGATTCCTGCCTATGAGCGAGAGCTCCACTGTTCAAGTTCAATTCAAACTAACTTTTAGATTTGATTAATCATAAACACTGATTTGAAATTTGATTTGACCGAGACTGAAATGACCTCTATTTCTATACATTACATATATGTGTAAATTGTTTTCATTACCCCACACAGTGTCTTTTATATTTATATCTGGAGGACGCCATGTTGCTCCACCATATTTTCACAGGAGCCAAGACTGGACAAACTTGAATGAATGCCACCATATTGTTCCTGAAAGAGAAAAGGTAATCATGCAACTTCACCATTAAATCTTACAGAATCCTACACACTGCACCTTTAACACAACATTCTCCTTTGTTACTGTATTTACACTGGCCAGCCACATGTTAACGAGAGCCAGAGAGCCTGCGAGCGCTTAGGGCGTTGATCTGCTGAGCCAGCAGGATTACACGTCTTAATTAGAAGCAAAACTATTAGTCCATTAATCAAAAGCGAAAATGCCAAACATTCTTTAGACAATTTTTCAGTGTAAAGGTTTTCCAAAGTGATTACTGACATAATATTTACTGTTTCTGAAGGCTACAGGTTGTTGTGATGGGTATTTGCCTCAGAATTTTCACAAGTCCCAAAGATAGACACAGGAAGCAGGATATTAATTGGAGATGACGTTAAGCAACACTAATTGACTGTCAGTTAAATTAGGATGTGACTAAATGAACTAAATGTTATCAGTTCATTACAGGCAACATACAGCACAACATGAGGCACAGTTACTATCCAATCACTCAGTCTGCAAAGGCCACACACTGTTCTTGCTGAAAAGCTTCTTAGATAGATTGCTTATGTTGTTGTTATGGTGAATTGGCCCTAGCAGCTGTTCTCACAGTCTGACACTGATGTGTGCATATAGAGGTATGAATGAGTGAATGTGGGCTGTCATGCAAGTCAAACATACCGGCCCCCAAAGGGAGGATCTGCTCCTAAAAAATTAAAATGAATTAAGTTAATCAGGAAAAAAAAACAAATTTGTTCTTGCCCTTTCATTGTGGTGATTTATGGCATTAATAAGTTTATTCACTTTTTAAAAAAACTTTTGCTTTGGCTAAACTACGTCTACAAAAGTCACCTTTGGCCCAGAGACATTATGTTAATTCTTCAAATTACAGTTTATTGATTACTATAGAATGTAGCTGGAGGACCTATTAAAGCTAACTCTGTTGACCCATCACTTACTGAGCTTGATCTTAAATCTTGGAAACATCAGCATAGATAAATCAACAGGAGGTAATTTAGATGAAGCCCTACGATGTGACCAAAGTAAACAAATGTTCATGTGCTGGATTTAGCCGAGTTTCAGTCCACAGGTCACACTCCAAAGTACAATGTGTGCATAATTACAGGATGAAGTGAGTGATGTGAGCTACAGTGTAGCCGGTTCAGCCCTGTCATCAGAACCAACTCTTCCAGTTTGTCGCTGCTAAATCTGCTCCGTCTCTTCCTCTCTCTCTGCCTTTCAATTGAACTATCTCACAGGAGGAACACGCCTCTGCTGTGATCTCAGCACACACACAAAGATCCTTTGAAACTCAACGCAAACAAAAGAGCTGACAATAGCAAAGTGAGTCGAAAACAGAAAGCCCTGATCTTTTCTACCAATGGTGCTCGTCAGCCAGGATCTGAGCAGTAATCTACTGAACTGACATGGGTTGTTTATTTCCAGATGATGAGCGTGAATGCAACTGGCAGCACAGATGTTGGCTCAGGCCGGACTCGGCTGCTTTCACTGGTTTGTGGTTGGCTCTGCCTTGGATCACTGTCAGCAGGTACTTGCTGCTGCTGACCTCTCGTGCCCTGAGAGCCTCTCACGTTTACGAGACGCTCTGACCGACATGTCGGGCAGTGTTGGGCTAGTAACTTCAAAAAAAGTAAAGATACTTGTTACTTCACCCCAAATTTTGTAACCGAGTAACAGCATTATAAAAGTCACATAAAACATCGGTATAATCTGTTTATATTGAACTTCTGCCAATGGAGGTGGTGGTAATTTCACCTCAATTCCACACAATGCACCTTTAAATGTATCAACTCAAAGTCCAGAGACTTTTTTGCTTGATCATCAGACATTTTACGGACTAAACGATCAATGAAGCAAAAATAACGAGCACATTAGTCTCCAATGAGGCTGGAAGCCTGATGTGTATTGGCAGCAGTTAGAGGGCAGGCTGACATCACACCCACTTGTGTTTGATGCCAAACACTGGGGTGTAAACCATCAGGCCTGTTTTTAACAAAGCACTTCAACGTCACCACCTGCATTAGTTAGTAAATGTCTCATCGCTTTTCATTACACTTTACACGGTCATTATCCACATGTAGACGAGAGGAGCCATTAACCATTAGCTTGCGTGTCCGGTTTACTGTAGAGGAGCAGAGACGGATCACAGATAAAGGGCAAAAAATCAGTGGTCTGTGGTCAATGATTTACTCCCAACTTGTCTGATGACTCTTTTGCACAGTGTGACCTCCAGTCATCATCACATCACACATGACAGTCAGGACACTGAGGCTGCAGCTCGTGAAAAGTTGAGGTCATGGTACAACAGTGGTTCTCCATCTGCTTCATGTAACACACACACACCAAGCAACCGGAACAATAACTGTCTGAAGGCTGTATATAAAGAGGTACATAGCGTCCGTGACGTCACACATAGGTTCCTGCAGAGTGCTTATGAGGCTCATAACACCTCATACTTCCTGGTTCATCCAAAAATGGGCAAAGAGGCGGAGCTGGACTGTGCCCATGGTGCTGTCGCAGCATCCACAGAATGTGCCAGGTCGGCCCAGGTGTCACCCAAGAGGCCACGCCCTTAATGTTGTCAGTCATGTTGTCATGACTAATGCACAAATTCATGGCTGTGTGTTTGTGTCTTCTTCTTCCTCCTATCTCAACATTCCAGTAAATCTAGACTCTGGCCTCCAATAACTCCTGGGACCGGGTCAGTGCTCAGCTTATTATATTACCTTCAGCCAGAGGTTATCAAGAATGGACTCAGTGACCAGCGGAATGGAGGCACATGCTCTATAAATAGAGTCAAACAGTCCTGTTGTTCACTACATCGCAGAGCCCTGTTTATCAGACTACAGTGACGACAGTTTGATGGCATGTTTGTTGGTTGCTCCTGAGCTGGATTCCATTCGATTCTGCTGTGTTTTTAATTAAGCGTTCCATAAATCTAAACGACGTGCAGTAGAATATCAGAAGTGCATCCTGTCAATGAGACAGGCTAATGGATTTGTATTGGCTATCTACGACTGCAACAGTTGATTCATCGATCAAGTCATTAAGCCATCACTATCTTTGTACAGGGAGAATTAATGGCTGAGCTATGGAGCTATATTTTAGTTGTATTGGTGTACCTAATAAAGTGGCTACAAAGTGGGTATACAAGTGAGTGGTTCCTTTACGCTGCTGTTTGCTTTGTGTGTTAATCTGCTGAACACAAACAACAGAAGAGGTGAGAGACCTTGCCTGAGGGCTGTGTCTCCTCTCTTGCTGATCATCATGACCTTGCCTGTATTTACACTTCACAGTAGTACCCACACCGCTCCGCTGGGATTCATCAATGGCGGCCTGCTATAGCAGTCTATGGAAACGAATGAAAATAGCCTCTCGCACGTTTCCTGAGTCAAATGTGCGTCTCAACACCTAAACAATCCCAACAGCTGTGCCAGCACGTCACTGCACCGACTCCGCCCCTGATTGTTCTCTCACTTCACACCGCTCGGCCAACTGGAGTGTGATGTCTAGTCAGGGCTGATCATATTACAAGGCCTGAGAACTCCCAGCAACAGATGGTTTATCACAAGAGGCGGGGGGGGGGGGGGGGGGGGGGGGGGGTCAAAGAGGGAAGAGGAGGAGAATGAGCCAAACCAAGAGCCACTATTATGCGCTGAAAACTACATGTTACACGCACGTTTTTGTCAGTTTCCTCAGTTGAGACATGTATCACTGTCAGAGGAGGTCACGTGATACCTGTCTCATTATCATAAGGCATATCCATGACAACCAGTCAAACCAGCACAGAATTCAAGTGAAAGTTATAAGTCAGTGCTTTTGAGAAATTTCCCTCCTAACTTTACAAGTTAATGAAGTTAATGTCTGATTGCTGGAATAGTTGCAGATTCACTTTCTGTCCCTAAACCAAATCATCGCTGTAGCTTCACTGGATGACATGACTTTTACAGAACCAGGAGAGTGAGGCTATAGATGTTTTCTATTCTTTGGTAATTATCACTCATCGTAACGTATGTTTACTTTTTTTTTTTTTTTTAATAAAAGGTACAGTGTGTCATTTGGTGGCATATGTTCCAAGCATGTAAGAGAACCTATGTTAGCTTTGCAAATTGCCCATTCTGGGCTACAGTAACAACATGGCGGAGCAAAATGGCCACCTACGTAGAGAGGACCCACTCCTGGCTAAATGTCCCACATTAGGATTTAGTGACATCTAGTGGTGAAGTTGCAAGTAGCCTCAAACATCCCCAACAAATTAGTGGTAATCAATCAATGAAAGCCAAAAGGTGCGCAGTTTGTCCATTCTGGGCCACTGTATAAACATGGTGGAGCAACATTGCCGCCCTCCATAGAGAGGACCCGCTCCAGACCCGCTCCTGATATAAAGGGCTGATTCTATGGTAGCTAAAGCATCAATTGTACATTAGGTTGGTTAAATGCTGTTACGCAGACGCTAATTATCCCTCTGATGTCTTTGATCTGCACATCAATACAATCCCATGAGAGTGAGATGCACATAGACTGGTTTACCTCCTGCATGTGTCTCTTGGCCCTCTCCAGCGCATCCTCGTAGCCCTTCTGCCTCAGCTCGCTCAGGCTCTCGTAGTACTCCTCCGTGTCGTCCCCCTCCGAGAACAGCACCTGCGACAGAATCTTCCAGCCGCACGTGTCCAGCGCATGGCCCAGGTACACCTGCAGCTGGTAGCACAGAGCTTCAGTCTCCCGCTGCGACACCCCGGGGGCGCCGAAGAGCACCGTCCACATCCCGGACTGCTCCTCCGGGAACAACGGCAGACACGGCTCCAGGTCCGAGTTGACCGAGCACAGCTGGAGGTGGACCGTCCGCAGGTCCTGGAAGGAGAAGAGGCCGGCCCAGCTGAAGTCCTCGCGGCCAGTGGCGTCGCAGTCCCCTGGGTCGGGATCATCCGGAGACACTGGGGAATCCACGGGGTCCAGGATCTCGATGTCCATCATTTTGGGTGTCACAATGTCCCATGATCCTAATGTGTGGCTGATACACTCTAATGTCTGAGAACCACCGCTCTTCAAAGCTTTACTGTCCCCGACACCAGGCTTGGCTGTGGGCTTTCCTTTGGGGACCGAGTAGGGTCGAACTTTAGCGTCGTCCCTCCGCTTGGTACCAGGACTTTTGGCTTGTTTCTCGGGGGCAGGAGGCGCTGCGGCGTCGAGGAGTGGGTCCAGGAAAGTGGCCCGTCTCTGTACGGTTCTGTTGTGGCAGGTTATGGCGAACTTCCCCTCGATGTCGTTCCAGGCCACGATGAAGGCGAATTTGTGCCTCTCCTTTTCGTCGAAGACCCGGGGTCGCACCGAAACCCAGCCGGACTCCAAGTTGTCCTCCATGGTGAATGACATCTCATCCAGCCAGCGAATAAGAGCCGAACAGATTAACGGTTAGCTAACAATGCTAAAGGGCTAATGCGAGCGAGCTAACGACGGGTACCGACCGGGAGTCTAAACCTGGATCTAAGGCGGATTTAATGGATAAAAGCGATTATTCAAACGGGTTCCCAGCTTTGTTTCCCAGCATTCAGCTGCGTGGAGCGACTGGGGAGCTAAGCCGACGTCGCTACCAGCCCCGGAGGTTCGGGCTCGGGGCGCTACGACGAAGTTCACCGGACACCGCGGTGTGGACGCGACGGGCGAGTAGGCTTCATCTCCGGGCTGATGATTACACTGAGGTCGGTTGTCATGACACCTGTCCGCTCACCTGGCCGCCGCCGCCGCTGGGGAACTCGGTGACAACAATGACGAGGACCGTGACCGTTCCTTTGTCCGCTGGTAGACAATGCGACCACGGTTTGTCACGTGTGAGCCTGTGTTTACAAGCACACAAGGTGCGTGCGTGTGTGTCAAATCCGGGGAGGGATTTCACAGCTGCACCCCCCTCCTCATCAGTCATGGTGCATTCAGGTACATGAGGAAAATAGTACATCTAAATCTCGTTTGCAGACTATAGAGCACTAAATCCAAAATATTTAGGTCACAATCAACAAAACATATTGTATGTGTAACAATTACAATATCAAGAATAAAGAGGGTGAATGCTGAATCACTACCTAATAATAATCATTATAGAAATGAGAATGAAGTAAGTTATGAGCACCAGTCTATCAATACTTAAGGATGTAGTATATTGCATGATATTAAACATAATGAAATAACAGCATGTGCTTGATTACTAATATTACATATTATCATTATTATGAATGAGTCAATAAATACACTGTAACATTGCACATACATTGTAAGTTGATCATGAATAAACAAACAGTGCACGACATAATATTGCACCTAAATGACAACATGACAATTGTGTGATTACGCATAACTTATAATACAAAACATAAATAGGAATTTCTTCTTGAATAATATTGCATATGAATTGAAATGCACGAGTAATACTGTTGGTAAAATTGCAGATAAACAGCAATGTTGCATATGAATATCAATTTTGCTCACATTGCATATTTATAGATATAATTCTAGGAGGGTTGCCAGAAAGGGAAATAGTTTTAAAATGATAGTAAAATGGCTGTCGTTTAATTGAAGCTTAAATGATCACAATATCAATATACTGTCTTTTCACAATATTTAAGGTTGGTATATGGGGTATTATCTGCTATAGATAACAAATTAGGTAGTACAAATATATAACTGTACACTTATTATACCATTGAAGGTGCTTCTTTGTGTGTTTACCTCTTCTCCGGATGTAACTCGTTTTTCCCAGGTAACCTGAAGGCACCATGTGAGTCCCTTTACTTTAAAATTTCCATCAAATCAAACCAGCGTCACTCGGTCAAACCTCGGTGACAGAGAATCAAACTCACACTAATGAGTTTTCTCTTTGCGTCAGTTTACATTGACAGTCATATTATGCCTCTGTTTGCCTCCATCTTGGCTCTGTCTTTGTTTGACACACATCCATTTGACTCTTGCAGACGTGCACGAGGAGCATAAACATCTGCACGTGGGCAAATCCGTGACGTAGGCACGCAGGCAACGTGCTGATGGCTAGATGTGGTACGGCAACTCCACTGAGACAAAACGTCCTCAAACGTAAACAGAGGGAGAAACGTCCTCTGAAAAACACCCGAGTCAGGTCGAATTTGAAATGAAATGATGATGATGATGATGATGATGATGCTGATTATCATCATCATCATCATTATT
>JAFBJT010109369.1:144-13684 GCA_016785325.1 Chascanopsetta lugubris
CAAATCACCACCAGGCTGTTAACATGTAGATTTGTCTGTAGAGTATCGCTCCGATGTCCACTAAAGTTTTACGCCAGAATATTCCAAAGACTCATCAGCGAGACCTGTACTGACATTAACATTAAACAGTCACTACCTGGAGTTATAGGAGCTACCCAACTGCGACTGGCTGCTGCCTGGCAGGTTAAACTCGGGAAGAAGTGTTTAGAAGTCAGTCCCAATGGTTTGGTGTACGAAGATTTGATTGGTTGCTTCACTTGTATCAAGTGATTCAATTGGTTAAAGTATTGGTCCTTTAACCGGAACAACGGGGCAGCGTACCTATATATAGTCTGTTTTCAAAATAAATTTAGGAAAAGGTTAAACTATCATTGAATTTAATATGATAGTTCTCGCCTACCTAATGTGTTCTTGCTGCACTGTACAGTGTGTAATGTATTGTATTGTATTGTACATTGTATCACGTGCTCCCGCTGTAAATGTATTAGATATATTTAGATATCTATTTTTTTATCGACTTTTCTTATTTTTTTCTGGTACCCTTGTTTTTGTCCTTCTTAGCACCACCAGAGTTGTCTTTTCAATCTCGTTGTACATTGTGTATAATGACAATAAAGGCATTCTATTCTATTCTATTCTATTCTATTCTATTCTATTCTATTCTGTTCTGTTCTATTCTTTGTAATCAATGCACTCCTTGCCCAAGCTGACTGCTGTCACTGAATATTCAGAAATAAATGCCTCTGGTGTAAAGATGTGGATTAATTGTCTTTCATATAAATGGTTAGCCCGTGGCTTTCATGCTTTTCTAGATATTTATAGATTTGCAAATCCCGATTGGGAAAGGGGTTTATTTATCCCCCTCTCATTCTCTCTCCCTTTGAAATGAGAGTTACAGTCTGAACTTGAGGAGAGCTTTTACATAAAGTTAATTAGGTGAGTGGGATTGTTGATCAATAAGAACTACAAATAATAACAATCTATGAAAATTACAGGAAAAACTATTTAAGAGCCACACCAACTTTGTTGAGGATTAAAACATGTAAAACAATCTACTATTTGTTTCCCAACTGTACTTTTATTTTGAAAACAAGAACATCCTGTAGCACAATTCTCTTTGTCGTCACTTCCTGAATCTAGAACGGAAGCTGGCGAATCCACGATATATCGAAAAGCCGTGAGGGGTGATGCTTGGACGAATACATTGTCAAATAACCTAACACAAACAACAAGGAGTCGATTTCATCTGTTCATTTTTATTCAGCGCCGTCGACGGAAGGATCAAGATGTCCGCCCAAGCTCAAATGCGGGCTCTGCTCGACCAGCTGATGGGAACGGCGAGGGATGGTGAGTTGCCGTAGCATGCTAGCTGAGCTAGCTAGCCAAGATGGAGCCACTGCTGAGGCTGGCTGCTTTTGTCGTGTGATGAACAGACCTGCATGAATGGATGTAATGCAGAGGGCTGTGTTACATAAGTCAAACTACTAGTTTCGAAAAGCGAGATGTTGTCAAATTATTTTTGGAAAATAGTGTTTGCATTCTTAGTGGCTAATTAGAACCTTGGTTATGTCTTAGTTTCGATTCGTCAACTTATGTATTAAGCACGTAGCTAACTTGGTAGTTGCTCATGTTTACCGTGGTATTGGGAAAAACTAAGCATCCGGTGCCATGCTACATGGCGTCACTGTACAATTTTAAACTATTCATAAGAACCTTTAAAAAAAGATTTACAGTTTTTGTAAACATTCCTACACAACTGGTAATGTTATGAAATTAACACAATTTTAGCATCGCGAGTGCTACTTAGTTTATGGACACAAATCTTGCCCATACAAGTCATGATTTATACTATTAAGGATTTTAACATTAAACGTTGAAATCTTTATAAAATATGTACTTAAATTCTAAACGTGATGTCGTAACAGATTAACAGAAAGCAGATAATCAATTAATTAGGTAACCATTTAAATATTGTGCTAATACACATGATGGACATTTTGCCTGGCCAATGATTTGTCAAACCCTCTTTGATGAACTATATTTAAATAGAAATAAATGCGTTGTCTCAGTAGAGTATCCTGATTTTGCTATTAATTGGGTTAACGTTAAAATGATCTCATTACCAGCAATAATATTAAATACATGCCAATTTTGTTAACTACCACCAATCTTCAAAGGTATTTTCAAATGCTTAAATTCCATTTTAATATGAACCTCCTGTCATCAGGATGTAAACATTAAATGATGAGTCCGCTGTCTACTCTGATTTTCACTGACAGAAAATGCTGTCTTATTCCATCCTGTCATTTCGTAATCAGGATGATAACACTGATCATGAACTCTTAGCACAGTGAATTAACTTTTACGACTTGTTAATTTGACCTGTCAAGAGAGAGTGACTTTGTGTTGTGAGTTTGTGGCTGTATGTGTGATGACATTGATATCAAATTCTTCCCATACATTTGTTGCATACAAACTGAACAATTGTGGCCCCTTTATCTTATTCATTAAGGTTCAGTGTATCTATGCCAGCCTACATCAATCTGCAAAGGAGTTGCAGAAAAGCCTCATGTTCATCGAGCCGTGAGTCACACATAATTTTTAACGCTGTTATGATGAATATCCAAACAATTTGTTTGCCTTCCGGAAGTTGTTGTAGCCTTTTTGTAATCAAACAAATTGGTTAATCTTCACTGGGCTTAAAAGTACAATTTGAAGTAGTGTTATGCAGCCTGAGCTAAAGACGTCTGGCCACGCTGAATCCAAAGGAGAAATTCTCATATTTCTTTTTTGACGTCTTGTTTATCAGAAGGCAATTTTTGCATTTAGTCGGAACAAAAACTATGCACACATCATTTTCAATCTGACTTGTGTATGACTCCCAACTTCTTACTACAGGTATTGGCAAGAAAACTGTTCCCATTTATACTTTTCTACAGCGGGTTTAAAATTCTGCAGCTGGGGTCTTGAAGATGCAGAAGGGTACAGTATATGGTGCAGATCGCAGTGTGTATAAACCCACTTCTTTCCTTGGATTTCTTTTTAATTTTTGTCTTTTTTTAATTTGTACTACTTTACAACTGTACTTGTCTTGGCTGGAAGATTTGTATAAAATGTTTGTAGCTTAGCTTCAGGCTTTCTTGGACTGTTCAGTTACCAACTCATTTGCTTATGTAATGGAATTGAGACAAAATCACGATAGCTCCATCTATTTTAGTTAGTGAAGCAAACAAACCATAGTTTCTTCTTTGTAGCTTCCTCCTTTGATGTCCCATTTTCACTGTGGGGCTCGAGCCTGATTACAAGCTAAACTTAACCGAGGCTCTAGCATTTTCAAATTTTCTATCAAGGTATGGGTAAGGTAAACATCCAGAATAACAGGAAATGTAACCATCTGAGGTGCAGATCCACATGTAGCCTTCCCACTGACACATAAACACAGTCCAGTAGACTCACTTTATTCCATAATGTTTCTGTAATAAAATATATGAAAACCATAGTTAATGTGACATGTATTAACCCATTGGAAACCTCGCATCTGCTACCAAATATGTGAGGTCTCTCTCACTCATGTTTTTCTGGATTGTTTCAGGTGATGAGACAAGGCAGAGGGTGAAGTTCACTGACGAGCGTGTCTGCAAAAGTCATCTCCTCAACTGCTGTCCACATGACATCCTGTCTGGAACTGTGAGTGGGCCACAAGTTAAACATACTGTACATTTTCACATGATGAAACATATTGAATACTTAAAAGCACCCACTTTGCTGCACTGTGTACAGTGTGTATTGTATGTACATTGTACCACGTGCTCCCACTGTAAATATGTTAGATGTATCTACAGATCCTATTTTATTTTTATTATTTTTAATTTTATTTTTTATAGACTTTTATATTTCAGCTACCCCTGTTGTTTCCCTCTTAGCACCACCAGAGTTGTCCTTCAATCTCGTTGTACATAGTGTATAATGACAATAAAGGCATTCTATTCTATTCTATTCTATTACTATCATGTATCACGATCGCACTAAATTCATTCATTGATCACAAAGTTTGTGGTGTTTCTTTGACATCTGCTTATGTTTTGTTGACAGCGCATGGACCTGGGAGAGTGTACCAAGATCCATGACCTGGCTCTTCGGGCAGATTATGAAATTGCCTCCAAGGAGAGAGATTTGTTCTTTGAGCTTGATGTAAGTTATGTGCTATAAATTACACATGTACACTGATAGTTCAAGTGGCATTCAATTCTTGTCATCTTCTGTTTTATTATCAACCGGTGTTTTAATATTGCTTTTGTAGAGAGATGGCTTGTACAGAGTGACGGAATAAATAACATTAAAATGGATCATTTGAGCTGTCCCAGTTCCCATTAGCAGTTGCCATTAGCAACCAAGGTCGTATGAAACACTGTAACAATGGGGTAAACGTGTGATGCATGAAGTGATGCCCTCACAAAATACACATGCATGATTTTTTTTCATGTGTATAACATGTAGAGCTACTCAGTAAGAATCAGTACTGTCAGCCTGTGTGAGTTTCCTGAATATGTTTTCATATGATTGTTTTCATCCATCTCGCTCTGAAAGGCGGTGGACCACCTGGAGTCCTTCATCGCTGACTGTGACAGGAGGACAGAACTCGCCAAGAAGCGCCTCGCTGAGACCCAGGAAGAGATCAGCGCTGAGGTGGCAGCAAAAGTGAGCAAACCAAATTTACAATCTACGTTTGATTCAAATAGTGTTTTTTCAGTGCACTGTCCAATTTGCTAGTGGAGTCATTTGTGTTGTCGTGGGCTCTTGTAGGCAGAGAAGGTTCATGAGCTGAACGAGGAAATAGGTAAACTCCTGGCCAAGGCCGAGCAGCTTGGAGCTGAGGGAAACGTGGACGAGGCCCAGAAGGTCCTGCAGGAAGTGGAGAAGGTCCGCACCAGGAAGAAGGATGCCGAGGTGACCAAGGACTGATGCGTCTATTCCGTCCCTTGTTCATACAACTATGTTCTGGTTCCTCAACCTTCATCCTTGTTCTCTCTCCTCAGGAGGAGTACAGAAACTCGATGCCTGCCTCCAGCTTCCAGCAGCAGAAGCTCAGAGTGTGCGAGGTATGCTCCGCCTACCTTGGTCTGCACGACAACGACCGTCGTTTGGCCGACCATTTTGGTGGCAAGCTTCACCTGGGCTTCATCCAGATCAGAGAGAAATTGGACCAACTAAAGGTACATTTTCGGCACCACTCACCATGTCGAGTATGTCTGGTAGTATCGTGAAGATGCTCATTAGAGAAGACACGTTTTGGATACTGGTATTTCACCTTTAAATGAGTTCTTTTGTTTTTCTTTTTTATCAGAAAACTGTAGTTGATAAGCAGGAGAAAAGAAACCAGGAGCGTTTAAAGCGACGGGAAGAGAGGGAGAAAGAGGAGCGGATGAAGAGAAGGTGGGTGCTGACATTCATGATCCTAGATACAGTCATGGTGGTTCGTTTGCATATCAGTCTTTTGTTTCTTAAAACATTGTCATTTGCTCTCGTTCAGGACCAGATCACGAAGCAGAGAGCATAAAAGGTGAGAGTATTTCCTTCACTCATCTCTTTACATTTTCAACCTGTAAATCGACGAATTATAATCCAAGCGTTATTTCTCTCTCTCGTCAGGTCTCGTTCTCGTGACCGCAGGAGGCGACGTTCGCGCTCAGCATCGCGAGAGAAGCGCCGTTCACGCTCACGTTCCAGGGAGAGGAGGAGGCGGCACCGCAGCCGATCCCGCTCCCGCAGCCGAGGCCACCGTCATAGCCACGAGCAGAGCTCCAGACACAAGTGAGTGGTCAACTCGAGACTTGAACTCAAACTCTTAACTTATCTTAGTCTTATTTTTGATGAAATAGAGCCTCACAGATGCACAGTTTTTCTGTGGATCTGTGTTTTCTCTGAACATCTGGTCTGGTCTCACAGGTCTTCTCGGGACCGGGAGCGCTCGTCCAGAGACAGGTCACGGGAGCGGGACAGGAGGGACGGTATGAACGGCCGGCCAGACTCCCGCCGGGGAGACGACAGGGACATGGGGGACCTCTGAAGACTGGACTCCATCTACCACTGACACACAGTACCCCCTCCCCTCCTCCCCTTCCTTGTCTCTCCTGTTAATGTAACCTAATGTCACACACGGTCTTTGCCTTGACCTCTTTGTTCTCCCGCCTGCCTCCTTTCTTTGCTTTAATAGTTTCTGCAGCTGGCCCAGAGTGCACACGTATCTAAAATACTGTCACTTCTTTTGCATCCAGGTAAATCAGCACTGGGAATAGCGGGATTAGTTATTGGTCCGTAGTGGAGTGTATTGTAAAACCCACATCTGTTAATGCTGTTGCTGTCTGTCTTTTCCTAAACTCCCCGACTGTTTCCAACAGCAAACATGAACTGTTGGATTACTCCTCGGTTAAATCGTCAAACATATTCTTTTATTGATATCGGCGGATGGTATTTTGATACAGAATCTGTCTGTAAATATGTTTTGGGCCAACTGATTGTCATGGTCCTTGTCCAATCCAGATAGTTTTTTTTGCTTTGCGTGCAGTTCTTGAATGTTTGTCTTTGATGGTTGGTCTAAATTCAAAAGAGAAGGTAAAGAATTCATCACATTGTTATCAACCTGATCTCTTATTGGTCCAAAACAACTTTACTTTGATACTGCCAGTAGTGAAGGGGTCTGTTCGGTTTATCTGCTTCTTTTTAGTTTGTATTTGTGGCAGTCAATCTTTTTATTTTTTCTTCTAGCTTGATTTTCTTTATTTAAAATGTTGAGAATACACAAACATTAGCATTGGATGCTGTAGGCTCAGAAATGACACATTGGTAATTCAATGCCCTAAAATGTGTACATGTGGGTCTAGTCTCTAAATTCGTCAGTGTTTAGATGTACTATGCTGAAATGCAGACATTTGAATGGATGCATTGCTTTACCTAATGTGTGAAGTCATATCTTTACGTTCTGCTGGAAATCTTTCTTTAAATGTCTCAATTAAAAGGTCCCACCATTTTTTTCTTATCGTGTCAAGTATTTTGCTAAGACGTGCCTGAGGCAGAAAAGGCAATGATTGTGATGAAAGCAAGCATAATTTAAAAACAATGTAGTTTAATGTTAGATTGGGTTGTTTGCACAGCACCTCCTCACATTAACACAGAAATCTCAGCTCTTAGTGGACGATCTTTGATTATTGATCATTACTCATTTGTTTTCCTGTAACATTCTGGTGACAGCAGCAGCAGGTGAACAATCCTTCATGTGAATATCTTCATCACAGTGTGCCACTCTCTAGTTCCAGATCAACCTTCATCTTCTGTTTCTCCATCACTGCCTCCAGCTCTGTTGCTCGTCTGGCGTCCTGCAGAGGAGATGAGGACAAATGAAGCTAAAGTCATTGCCGGTCGATGTTCAGCCCCATAGCTGAGAAAATGTCACTATAAAGTAACATAACCAGCCCGTTTAATATTGAAGTGTTAGAGCAATGTAAAGTCAGAGACATGTCCTAAGGCTACTATATGTCCTACAAGCCTGTGAGGGAAGGGTTAGATGGGGAATATCTACTTACAACATGTAACTTCACCTCGAGATATCACCCAACCCTTCACACAGCGCCTTTAATTATTGACGTAAACCATGTCTCTGACCCTAGTTACATTATTGAGACCAGTGGATTACTGGTCAATTATAGGGCTTAAAATATGAGAAAACAAAATATCAATATATTGTGTATAATATATATAAATATATATATATATATATATATATATATGTCAATTGAAACTATAGAAAAGAATAGGGCCTTAAAGATGTGCACGAAAGTAGGTCATATATATATATATATATATATATATATATATATACCGATGAATATTATATAGAGGTCATCAAATATTGCACTGTGGACAAAATGAACTATATCTTATAATTATCAACAGATTTGTGTGAAACTTGGTGCTAACAGATATTCATATCTAGTTGTTCTAAATATTGGTTGACGGAGTTCCTGCACCACATCCTAACTTTGAGTTTTCCTCGACTTTACCTCCAGCAGGGCCTTCTGCACAGTAAGCTGACTGTACACTCTGGCGCCCTCGTCTGGAATCACAGCCCGCAGCTCCTCCTTGTTGAGAGAGAAGAGCTGGGCCCCGGTCAGGACTCCCAGACACGACACCGTCCTGAGGGACACAACACACACAGTGGACACTGTAGTGCGCACGCTCCCTCGTCCCATACACAGTGTCACTGGAGGCTCCGCCCTCTGCTTAACACAGAAGCACTGGCCCCTCTCCAATCTATAAACAGCAGGGAAGTGGTCAGTCTGGTCTGGTCTGGCAGTCGGCCGCAGACGCATCACTCACGGTTCAGTGAAGCCTTTCCCTCGCAGCCACTCTGCCACTTCCTCCGGGGGAGAGTGGTAGTCCAGAGGGACGGACGTGTCCGAGGAGCGAGGGATGACCAGGGGTTTGTGCAGGTTGGTTTTTCCATTGGTCAGCCTCTGGAGGAGCTCGTCATTCACCAACATGACTGCAAAGGATTCAGGGGACACGTTCCAATATATAGTAGCTCCAAAACTCCAAAAATGACAATGGCTTGGCTTCACACAACTTAAAAGGTGCAGTGTGTAAAGATTTCATTTCAATGGATATTTATTATATTCGTCCCTGTGTGCTTGAAAGGACAGGGTGGGCATGCAATTGTTCCACCATGTCACTGAATCTTGCACACTGATCAATGTTGATCTGAATATAGTATTATGTACATACTACTTAGGTCGCACTATAAGATTTGCTGATGTTAGCTTTTTCTAAACAAAATTTGCACGACAAAACATTTTGAGACAGCTGATGAGAATGAAGAATCTGCTTATTTGCATATTATTTACTGAGAAGTCAAGACGTTTTAACAACAATGTACAATGTACAAAAGTACAAATTAACCTGCCTATGTTCGGATAAAATAAAATTAAGGTGGCACCTGCCTTTAAATGCACTCCAATGTAAAAGCACCTGTTCTAACTATATGCCAAAGACAGTCCAGGACCCTGTAGTTCCTTCTCTCTCTCTCTCTCTCTCTCTCTCTCTCTGTGTACGTATATATATATATATATTTATTTTATATATATCCCACTGAGTCATACTTGCATACCTTTATCTGAGTCCTCTGCAGCCGGCACATGTTGGCTGTATGCTGCTATGCTGCGAGGTCTCTGTGGGGAGGGGGCCGGGGCCTGTGGCAGGGCAGGGGGGCTGGGTGGGACTGGGGGGGAGGTCTTTGTAAGAGGGGGCGGAGCCAGGGCCTGCAGGAATGTGGAGAGAGAGAGAGGTGGAATTCATTCAGGTATTTGTATGTGTGAACCTGCCTCTGTGCTCCATGGTGAGAACCGTGTGTGTGTGTGTGTCTTACACTGGGAGGTTTGCTGGTGACAGGGCTGTCTATGTGAGTGATGGGCTCCAAGATGTTGAAGGGGACGAAGCCGATCTGGTCGTAGCGATTACGACATTTCCACCAACGTTTGGAGGATTCGATCACCTGTGAGGCAGAGGAGAGGCTGTCACACATCTGTCTGTCTGCGGTTGATTTCCCCTTTGATGTTTCCAACCAATGAAATCAAACCACTTGACATGTTGTTCACAATGAGCCTCAGATTTCTGTCGTCTGATCCAGTCGGCAGGTTCATAAGCTAAATCACTTTGCTACTTTTGCGGCACGTAGACAAACAGCAGCCATTGTCGGCACAGGTGACGCCTTAATGTGAGCAGTGATGGGTGTGATTGATGGTTCAGTCAAACAATATTGGGAACCAACAACTCTGGGAAAAGTTGGAACGATTATGAAAACATTTCAATATAAACATAATTTGGCATGACACAGCAGTTCTTTTGCATTATCCATTAACCGATATTCAATTTTTAAGACTTTTAAACAGAAAAATAAAAAATAAGCCTCTGTTCAATCAAGAAGCAGTATTATTTAATTAACTTTGATTTAATGTCTAATTCAATTTAATTCTGATGTCAACTGAAGTCCACTGCAATACATAATAATTTCTAAATGATGTCATCTCTTTACAATCCCCCTCGCCTACATACCCACCGGTCAACATCTGACTAAGCATTTTTAAAACAACTGTACAAAACAATCAAAACAACGGCAATTAGTCAGTAAACAACGATCTATATGCTTCATGATTAATTCCTGAACATGTTAATGTGGTGTTATGAGGCGTGCGTGTGTGTGTGTGTGTGTGGCCTTACCTCCAGTTTCTCTCCCTGCTGCACCGACAGCTCGCTGCTGTTCCTGGCTATGAAGTCGTAGCTGCAGCTGTACAGTCGCTCTGGATCAGGTGGCAGGTGGGAGGAGTCTCTGCGTGGAGAAGAGGACGCAGTGTGATGTCATGCTGACAAACAGTGGTGATTAATCAATTTTTTTATTTCATTTCAAGTGTGACCTACGTCTCATCACAGATGCGGATATCAGGGGTAGGGACCAGGTGTGGAGGCTGCAGCTGTGAGTGATGACAGGGTCAACATTGTTATAGGAGAGTAGAAGGTCAAAGGTCAACACACAGAGGGACAGTGGAGGTTGACAGGAAGCACCGTCAGTTTCTGGGAACCATCCGTAATGTTTGCTATTTTCATGTTGTTATCTCGTGTTTGAACTTGAGACTGAGTCGTCGGTGAAAATGAGTGTGTTGCCATGGCAACCATTTTTCTTTCTCATCGTCACTGCAGCTTGAAAAGTAAAATTCACAAGCCTCGGATTGACAATCAAACAGAATGCTATGCGGATGCATATTTACGTGGGGAGTCGACAGCGAGCTGAGGAGGATGACATATCTCAGTTGTACTTTCACACGCTAATACTTCCAGCGCTCGTCATCAGTGGTGCATAGCGCAGCCAGTGTCATCAACCCACTTCCTCCGCTCAGGTATTCCATACCTCTTGTTTTTCTCGGAGAGCGTCATGTTTGTGCTGTGACTCCACAGGATCTTCCCAAACCTGCCCATTTGCCCTCAAGGCCTCTGGTTTCCAGCCGTCCAGGAACACGGGGGTGTATGGAGGGAACGGTCCCCTTAGCTGAGAGCTGAGGGAGAGAGAGAGGGGGGTGCCATGTTAGGGTGCAGCACATCAGCACTATGATTATGTTTATTCTCTTGCATTCACCAAAGTATTGTATATTTACACGGGGGAATATAGTTAAAGGTGCACTGTGTGAGATTTAATTGAGAATAATGATCCTCTCTGCCAACGGCACCATCTTGCACCACCATGTTTGTCCTGTGAAGGCTGCCATAGTTCAACTACACGCTACATGAGAGGAAAAGGGTGAGTAAAGGGATATTCAGCTGCAATATGCAACTTGACCACTAGATATCAATCAATTCTATGCACTGTCCCCTAAACTCTAACTTGGTTCATGTTTTATTCTATTTCACTTTTTCTTAATCTATTTCATTTCACTTTTTCAAATTTAGTTTCCATGTTGAGTTTCAGGTTCTTGTGCAACACCTTAAAGGTGCAGTGTGTAAGGTTTCAGTCATTTTTGTCACTTCTAAAAAATATTACGAAACAATTACATATGGACATTTTAGTTTATAGTTTTAGAGTTTATAATCATCTAAATGTTTTTTGGGGGGTTTTTTTGTATTATCCTTGAATGAACCCATTAATGTGTATTTACTTGAGGAGCGGGTCCTCTCTACGGGGGCCGCCATGTTTTTACAGTAGCCCTGAGTGGACGTGTGAAACATTGATTGACCGTGAGTGGGGCGGGGGTCGCTAGCACTGACCGAGCGTGTGTCCAGTTGGGACCCAGAGACGTCCACAGCTGCCTCTCCTGGTCGCTCAGGCTGTCCTGCAGCAGGGACACGGCCGAGTTGGTCATGGCGGGGCTGGACACCGAGGCTCCCAGAGCTGGTCCTCCCGTCGTCTTCACCATCTGCCCGCACAACAAAGATGGCCATTAATCACGGTGATGGGCATGAGGCACGACACTCGGGAGTGCACGACGCCCTCAGTCACAGCTGTGAGGATCAGAGCCACAAACGGAAGCATCTCTGACAAACACCACAGACACACAAGGAAGCAGGTGACACGGTTCCACATGAATGTGTTTTCCAGTCAGTCAGCCAGCAAACGCGAATCGAACACACCCGTTCCACCCTTTGCCTCTGTTTGGTCAGATTCATAGCTGTAAAAATGACTGAGGCCGTGACCTCTTATGTTTTATCAAATACCAACACGCCTGAAATTCCTAGTGTGCCGTGTGCTGGTGGAATTGGTTAGATTAGCCTTGCAAACGAGATTACTGATCTCAATGGGACTTCCTGGGGAAATGAATATGAATAGATAAATACATAAAGATAGTTAATCATTCGGGAATGGAATCAAATCCCTTTATTGTCAGGAATTTCCTTAAAGCGTGAAAATACAGGATGTAAGAGAAGCTATGGCCGCATTCAGTTACTATTAAAACTATCCAAGTTCAGTTTGTACCTTCCGGGTTACTGTACAAAGTGATGGTTCTACGCAGCAGCCTCCACTGAGGGGACTCACCCCTGATGTAAATATACAGTGTAAATAACAACATTCTAGGCTAATGAGAGAACTTTGCACTTGACAATACACCCAAAAGTATTTATTTTACTATTCATTTCAGTAAATCCAAATTCAATCATTGTACAACTGCAAGTATCCAAATAAAATACTGTCAAGTAAAATAAGTAAATGTTTTTTAATTGAAAGGCACACGGCCATTGATAACATCAACTGTATTTTTCTAACCATGTCCAAAAAGGCGTGTGCGCCAGGAAACCGATAATATCATGGCAACCACATCAAACAAATGCTGCATTTATCAAAGTTTTGATAGGTGTATCACACGGGGGAACAACCCTCAGTCAACACTGAGTGGGAAAATGAAGTCAAAGGCAACATGACTAAACTACACCTTTTTATGCCCATGTCCAAAAAACGTCTATTACGTAACCTAATATTCATCATGACACAGGTCCTTTCTTGTTCCTCACATCTCTACTGTACATGTTCTGAGCCTCACGTGCACTGGGTCTATTTTAAGACCATCATCGTGTCTGTGGTGCTATAAATGTGTGTACAGCCACAACAGCTGGTGTCCTCAGAGGTCCCGTAGGTGGAGGTTATGTGGTCGTGACTCACCATGTCCAAAGGTTTGAATACGTGGTGAACGAGCTCCTCCGACGAAGGGTTGGCAATGGTGGACTTGAGGCGAGCCTGTGACAACGGACGGAACGGCGGGTTAAAAAAAAAACTGTGGTGGTGCAGAGTGACACAGAAGCATGAGGGCGAGTGGACTGAAAACCCACCAGGAGGCTGAAGCAATATTTGAATTTTTGGAAGATGTCGATGAATTCCTCCTCGGGCGGTGGGCGAGCCCTCTGAGTGAGTAAATCCTCTGTTGGTCAAAAAACACACAAAGGTAGTTGTCGTCAGGGCCAGAGCCAGGAGTGGGGCTGGGGGGGGGGGGGGGGGGGGGTGGAACTGTGT
>JAFBJT010109370.1:0-11867 GCA_016785325.1 Chascanopsetta lugubris
CAGGTCCAACTGAGAGAGGAGACAGACACAGACACAGACACAGACACAGAGACAGACAGAGACACAGACACAGACACACAGACAGAGACACACAGACAGAGACACAGACACACAGACACAGACACACAGACAGAGACACAGACACAGAGACACACAGACAGAGACACACAGACAGACACACACACACACACACAGACATTTTTTCAAATTATATAGAATGAGATCGATATCTACCTACCTGTCTATCTACTTACCTGTCTCTCTACCCACCAACCTACCTGTCTACCCACCTACCTGTCTGTCTATCGATCTACATCGCACTGTGATTGGTTGAGTGTGATATCGCAGTTGGAGGTCAGAGGTCGTTGAAAGGTGGTTGGATGAGTTAAAGGTTCATTCCACAGACTTTTCACTGAGTGCGCTGACAGACCTGTTTGGTGACGTCCGACCTCCAGGGGTTGACCTGCAGCCCGTCGCACCAGCCGCCGCGTCCGTACAGCCAGGTCCCGTGTTCGTTAGGCACCGCCCCCTCCGTCACGCGCAGGGCGCAGCCCAGAGCTGATCCTGGATGACATCACCACATCCACACATGACATCATCAAACGACGAGGCTCGTGGAATGAAGCGTCTTATCTTTGGTGAGGGGGCGGAGGCAGCTCTATGAGTGATGCTGACGGGTTGATGTTTCGTGGTGAGCCAATCAGAGGCAGAGGTGGGCGGGGCTTCTTTCTCACCTGCAGAGTCAAAGATGCGCGTGTTGTTGAACACGGCGTTGATCAGGAAGTGATGAGACGTGACACAGAACTCGCCGCAGCCGTTGTCGTCGCTGCCGTGTCCCGTGATGACGGCGAACAGCTCCACCTGGACACACACACACACACACACACACACACACACACACACACACACACACACACACACACACACACACAGGGCAGCTGCTGATTGGCTCAGAGACGGAGTCTCCGCACATGCTCAGTGTCACTAGTGTTACCTTCATGGCCGAGGGCGGGACGGAGAATGTGATTGGCTGGAATCTCTTGTTGTAGTTTTTGTCGAAGGTCCCGCCGCCGTACAGTGACATCACTCTGAAGGGGCGGAGCTTATCCACCTGGTTCCCTGTGACGAGGAAAGATACGTGATGTCACATATTTAAAGTGTAAATAGTCAGTCCTGATGAATCAATCAATAATCAAATCCGAAACAATAAAACAGAAATATATTTGAAACGATTGAACAGGAAATCGTTTTATTAAAAAAATGAAAATATGATATTTGACAACCATCACAGCAGAGACATAGTTATGTTACTTTATGGAGATATCAACAGAGCACTGCATCTGGCTCCTTGTAATACCACTTTTTGACCACTAGAGTGAGTCCTGGGCCCTTATCTATCACCAATACACAGCGTGTACAATGATACTATGATTTGAAGTATTAGAGGAAGTACAGCATGTACAGTGATACTATGATTTGAAGTATTAGAGGAAGTACAGCGTGTACAGTGATACTTTGAAGAATTAGAGGAAGTACAGCGTGTACAATGATACTTTGAAGTATTAGAGGAAGTAGAGTGGTAATTTGATTGTATTTCAGGAAGTAGAGCGTGAGCAGTGATACTTTGATTGAAGTATTAGAGGAAGTAGAGTGTATACAGTGGTACTTTGAAGTATTAGAGGAAGTAGAGTGTATACAGTGGTACTTTGAAGTATTAGAGGAAGTAGAGTGTATACAGTGGTACTTTGATTTGAAGTATTAGAGGAAGTAGAGTGTAAACAGTGGTACTTTGATTGAAGTATTAGAGGAAGTAGAGGGAGTAGCAGAACCTGTGTCATTGTTGGTGCTGAACCTCAGATTGAGGGAAACCATCCAGGGCATGGCCCACGGAACCGTCTTCATGGTGAAGCTGCACTTGTTGTTGTCCAGCAGGGGGAGCAGAGGAGACACGTCTGTGAGCCAGCGGCCGATTCCTCTGTCAATACACACACACACACACACACACACACACACACACACACACACACACACACACACACACACACACACACACACACACACACACACACACACACGATTCATTCGGTTCTACTTTACTTCATTCTATTCTCCTGCGGAGGAACAAAGGTTCACTGATGTAATCTCCAAAACTGGATCAAGGATCAATTATCAAGATTTATTATCATCTAGAAATTTTAAATTATGCCATAAAATAGATTTTTATTTCAACAAAATAGACTTCCCACATCTTTTCAGACTTTTAGACAATTCATTTAAGGCATATTTACTTTAATCAAGACCTTATTTTCTTAACTTCTGTAATTTTCAATTAGTAATTCTCATAACGGAGTAACACGGGAGTGTGTAACAGAGTAAATATATTAATAAAAAGAGAATAAAAAACAACAAAGTAATTTTCTCAACGTAATCTTCAATGGAGTCATAATTGAGCATATAACAGAATTAATAAATAAGTAAATAAATAATATGATAATAAAAACCATTTGAAATTCCCCATCATTTCTATTTTTATAACAGAGTAATATAACAAACAAATAAACAGAATAAACAAATAAATTGTCAAATAATAAATAACAGAAGAAAATAACATTAACTTTTAAAATGACCCTGTTATGTTGAAGGACAAGTACGAACTGACACACAGTGTTTACAGAGCGGCAGAGTGAGACAGAGTGAGAGAGCAGCAGAGTGAGACAGAGTGATACAGAGTGAGACAGTGTTTACAGAGCGGCAGAGTGAGACAGAGTGAGACGGAGAAGCAGAGTGAGACAGAGCAGCAGGGTGAGACAGAGCAGCAGAGTGAGACAGAGTGATACAGAGTGTGACAGAGTGAGACAGTGTTTACAGAGCAGCAGAGTGAGACAGAGTGATACAGAGTGTGACAGAGTGAGACGGAGTGAGACAGTGTTTACAGAGCCACAGAGTGAGACAGAGCAGCAGAGTGATACAGGGTGAGACAGAGTGAGACAGAGCAGCAGAGTGAGACAGTGAGACAGAGCAGCAGGGTGAGACAGAGCAGCAGAGTGAGACAGAGTGATACAGAGTGTGACAGAGTGAGACAGAGTGAGACAGTATTTACAGAGCAGCAGAGTGAGAGAGCAGCAGAGTGACACAGAGTGAGAAAGAGTGAGACGGAGTGAGACTGTTTACAGAGCAGCAGAGTGAGACAGAGTGGCAGAGTGAGACAGAGTGATACAGGGCAGCAGAGTGAGACGGAGTGAGACAGAGCAGCAGAGTGAGATGGAGTGAGACAGAGTGAAACAGAGTGAGACAGTGTTTACTGAGCAGCAGAGTGAGAGAGCAGCAGAGTGACACAGAGTGTGACAGAGTGAGACGGAGTGAGACAGTGTTTACAGAGCAGCAGAGTGAGACAGAGCAGCAGAGTGATACAGAGTGATACAGAGCAGCAGAGTGAGACAGAGTGAGTCAGAGTGTTTAAAGAGCCGCAGAGTGAGACGGAGTGAGACAGGGTGTTTACAGAGCAGCAGAGTGAGACAGAGTGAGACAGAGTGAGACAGAGTGAGTCAGAGTGTTTAAAGAGCAGCAGAGTGAGACGGAGTGAGACGGAGTGAGAGCGTGTGGAGGTGGTACCTGCGGAAGGCTGTGATCCAGCGGCCCAGCTCCATGTTACAGTACGGACCCATGTGGTCGCAGCAGACCAGCAGCTGGACCGTGTGGTCCCACTGGGCGCAGGACCGGTCCCTCCGGCCCGGACACGACAGAGACGCGTCCAACTCCAGCCTGTCACAGTCCAGCCAGCCTGAAGAGGGTTTTTTCACTTTAAAGGTTTAGTGCGCAAGATAAGACTGATGGAGAGTAAACCACTGTGAATACAGGCGATGACCTCACCTGACGGCAGGTCGACCGTGGCCACGGCTCCTTCCTCTCCCTGCATCTGGACTTTGTCAAAAACAGAAACCACCTTGGCGGGAGTTTGAAGTTTCGTCTGAAGCTCTGAAGAAAAATCAAACCTGCAAAAATAAATGAATGCAATGAACCACATACTTTTTTTTTATCACATTTATTTTTCTGTATTCACGAACAGATTTATAAAATCTAAAATTTCAGATTATGCAAGAATCACAATGAGTAGGTAACTATATAACAGAGGCGTGTCCAAACTACATGTGGCCTGCAGCAAGTTCTGAGAGTATAATGGAATGTGGCCCTTGAGGTGATTGCACTTCTTGGTTTTTAACACTAGGTGGCGCCACCAGCATCCACACGAGTGGCTCGGTGTGAAGAGCAGCTGCTCACCACTGCGCCTGCCAGTTGACGAAGCTGAACGTGGGGTAAAGGAACCAGCCCATCTCGGCCAGCGCCCCCTGCTGGTCGATACTGATGAAGAAGTTCGGGGAGGGAGTGGTCTGGAAGGAGACGCTGACCTTCTGTCCAAACCTGAGATTAGGAAATTACACGCGTCAGATTTTAATCCACGTTTCATGTTGTCGCGCAATTAGCATGTGTAAACAAACTTTGCTGCTTTTCTTCTATGTGAGAAACAGAGCATCATCGCCACCTACTGTGACGGAGTGTGAATACACGGCACATGGATGCATAAAAAAAAAAATCCTTTTCAAAATAAAAGCTCTGGATTTTTTTCAATCTCATCTCATTGTTCCCAGTCAAAGGCTGGTGACCCACTGGTCCGTGACGCACCTTTGGGTCGCGACCCACCACTTCGCCTCACTGCTCTAACCCACAGCTCCGGCAGGGCGCCGAGGAACACGTGCCACGGCCTTAACCTTTAGGAGGAACACTTAATCTGTGCGCGAGGAAGTGAAGGGAATCAACATCTGGGGCTTCTAATCCTCGCCGGCCGCCCGCTCTCACCGCAGCGCCTGAGCCACCGAGGGCTCCAGGTGCACCATGGCAGCTGGGATGGCGAGCGACGAATAACATTCATCCGCAACACAGTTCATGTCCTGGATCGGGTTACCGGGGAGGGCGTAGACCAGGACGCCGGAGGCGTTGGATTTGGACATGGACTGCACCTGGAAGGGGGAGGAGGAACAGCGCCGAGGTCCAGTGTTTACAAAAAAAATAATAATAATAAGACGTTCTTATCGTACGCACTGAACCTTTAAAGGAAAGGCCACAGACCTTGGTGAAGTAGGAGCAGCCGCCCTCTGACACCCAGGCCACGGCGCCGGCCACAGACTTGGAGGGCTCACACCCGTTTCCCGCGTCCTCCAGTGGCTGTGACCTCTGACCCCAGCGAGACGTCAGCCAGTCGTACCTGGCGTCCAGGCGCTTGATGATCACGGGCATGTTCCACCCTGCGGTGAGGGAGAGGTCGTAATTAACATGTTGCAGTTTCATTAAAAAATGACCCTAAAAATGATGGAAGTGGAAAAGCATGCAGTTCACAGGGTGGCCACTAGAGGCAGCCAGGCCCCATAGACTCCCATGTTAAGATGGACAACATGTTTAAAGTCTGGTACAAACTATGCGTTTGGCCTCCGTCTGTCACATCTTTTCCCGTGACAACTGTACGGGGGCGGGGCTTATTCTCATTCTAGCTAGAATTGTGCATAATTAAGGAGGCGTGGCCTCTTGAGTGACACCCGGCACATTCTGTGGATGCCAGGGGCCACCATCCTCAGCTCTACCAGTGCCCCGCCTGTTTTGCCCATTTTTTCATGAACCAGGAAGTAGGAGGAGTTATGATGGTGACAAGTGAACCGCCCACTTCGAGTCTCACAAACACTGGAGGAACCTCTGGGTGACATCACGGACGCGACATCCATCTTTACACACCGTCTATCCATTAAAGGTCCAGTGTGTCAGATTTCGAGGCAGTGATTTCAGCACAAATAATAATTCCGCTGATTTTTATGCGCATTTCAGACTAAGTGAGTGTGACTCACGTCCACGCTGAGTGTGCGTTCTTACCCTTGGAGGTGAAAACAGCCTGGGACAGGCCACAGTTGTGTCCGGTGCAGCCCCAGTAGTACAGAACGCTGGGGATCCAGTTTCCCAGAGCAAAGACCGGCACCGGAGAGAAGTGGAGTCTGGACAGAACCTCCTTCTTACTGCGGAGACGGCACATGAGAGGACATCCCATAATATAACAACTACGCAAATGATTGGACATGTTGTAGAACTGACATTCATATGTCGACTCACTGACCAGAAACTAACTTCGCTACAGTGGGTGATATGAGAGGACATCCCATAATTTAACTTTTTTTTTGTAGAAAGACCGACCACAAACTAACTTCGCTATAGTAGGTGGTATGAGCGGACATCCCATAATATAATTTTTTTTCTCCTTTTTTTTTTTGTAGAATTGATTTTTGTTGACATTTGTTGTGATGAAGCTGTAAGTCAGCTGCAATACGCAGCTTCACCACCAGGTGCATCTGTGAAGTCACCTGACCTGTGCATGGCGGCGCTGCTGAGCTGCTCCCGCATCCACAGGACGTCAGACACGGCGGACTCATCCAGGGACAGGAAGAGGACCTGCGCGGTGTCCGGCAGCGCCTCCACCAGGCTCCGCAGGGAAGTGTCGCTGCTCCACAGACTCTCCAGGAACCCGGAGTGGTTGGTGAAGGCGTGGACCACCACGGAGCCCCGCGAGGCTCCGGGCTCGTACGAGAACTCTCCGTCCAGCGTCGGGACCCTGAAGGCGGCGGCGGGGTCTCCGGGCTCGGGCCCCGCGGAGGTGGAGAGCCGAGCACCGGGGGGTTTCCCACCGGTTCTCAGAGACACCGTGTCGTCTCTGACGCCCGGGATTTGAGCCTCGTCCTCGGTCAGCGTCATGCGGTGCCTCGGTCTCTCCCGCACATGAGCTCCGGTCACATGAGCTGTCACCACCACAACCAGAAAGCAGAGCGAAGAGGAACCTGAACATAACACCGCCATGTTCCGGTTCTCCGAGAGTCCGTGAACTCACCACGAGCTGAACACTTCCGGCATTTGATTCAAACTTTATTTTGATTTAGAACTGAATATTTGATCTGTTAATTCTTCTCAGAGTTCAGACAACTTCACACGTTCAGAGTCCGGCTGTTTGAGCTTAAAGGGGGAGGAGCCTATTTCAGTCTACGGCGGCTGCAGCAGGACATAAACTGTTCAAACAGCGACTAAATGCGATTTTGTTAAATGGTGGTAAAATGTGTTGTTGGGGCCCGGGTGGCCCCCACTGTCAGAGCCACGATGCCGATAATAATAATAGTAATAATAATAATAACAATAATAATGATAATAAAGAAAACAACTAATCAGTTAATTGAGAAACACACAAGAACAAAAATTAAATTAAATAGGGTCGAAAGAGACAAATAAATAAATGAGGAAAGTACAAGAAAGTTTTTAAAAAAAGAACCAGACTAAAAATAAAATAAAGTGAAAAATAAGTGATCCAAAATAAACAAAAACAGCTAAATAAAATAAAGACAAGAGAATAAAGATCATTTAAAAGTGCCATAGTCACTGAAAACAAAAAATAGATAAAAAGGTTTTTTTTTAAAGCAAATGAAAAAAAAATCAAAGGAATAAAATCAAAAGTAATATAAAAAGGAATCCTGCAAGGTTATAGAAAACAAAGAATGGAGGAAAAAGAAGAATACAGAAAAATGTTAAGTAAAAGAATGAGTTCATCAAATTGTAATTTTAAATTGAATCTGTATATATTATGAGACAGATGTCGGACTGGCAGCACAACAATCCTCCCTGGTTAAAGGTGCAGTTTCAATCAAAGAAAAATATTGCAACTCAGAAACTGAGTGAAACTGCACTGTGACCTCACGTGGTGCTTCAGACACACATTTCATTTGAACATCAAGCCCAGTGACTCACTGAAGAATTGTCTGAGGAGTGTGGACCTGCCTCTTCCTCCTCATCCTCCTCTTCCTCATCCTCCTCCTCATCCTCCTCTTCCTCATCCTCCCCATCATCCTCATCCTCCTGAGTGGAACAGCGCAAAATCAGCAGAGGAGGGTTCCTGTGGTCCATCGCAGAGGAGGCACCACTGACCCCCCCCCCCCCCCCCTCCTCCTCCGCCTCCGCCCCCCTCTCTCTCCCCCCTCCCTCTCTCTCTCATTCACCTGCACACACACCAGATCCCACTCATTGTAAAAAGGGAGTGTCCCTGTGATTTGTTGATGTGGCTTGTTGTGATGGAGACGGTGAAAGTTGTTGTGATTCTCCTGCTGCTGCTGCTCAGCGATGTTTTGTGTCAGGAGCTGGATGAGGAGAACTGGAGAGGAGGCAGAGAAGAGGTAAGACTGCCACAGGTCTCACTTTATCATGAAGTCATTACAATTATTCTCACTATTTTAAATAACATGTATCTTTGATTTAAGTGAGGAGGCTGTGAGGTACTACTTTATTTGGCTGTGATTAAAAAAGCATTGAAAAAAATTGAAATGTATATATAGTTCTTACATATTTATCTTTAGGTTCGGAGGCTGTAAGGTACTTCATTTGACTTTAATTAAAAAATGATAAATAAAATTGAAATAATAGATTTTTTTAAAGAAAAAAAAAGCATTTTTGAGACTATTTCCTTTGTCTCTTTCAAGAACAAACTCCCAAACTCTGAAGACATTCAGAATATATTTGTGCGACTCCTCAGAAAACCAGGAGCTCGTCAGAACCTGGGAAAGAATCTCTCTGGTAAGAAAGATTACAAATAATAAATAATAAATATTAAACATATTTACACTCAAGACTCACGAGTCATTGATTTACTTCCTCCAAACAGGGAAAATGCAGCCAACACGTAAACGTAAGTAACAATGGTGACAGATAATTAGTAAGGTGAAGTATTTTTAATAATTTTTTTGTTGTTGCAAGGACGCAAGTTTCAAACCTTCGTGGGTCTGATGGGGAAAAGAAGCTTCAGTGATGAAGGTCAGAGCTAAACACTGTACAACACAGGGGTCATGTCAGTGGAAATCTGCCTAGTAACAGGTGACCTCATCCCTGCAGGGTTTCTCAGAACTGCACAGGAGACGGAGAACTACTGAAGAGTCTCATTGATTTAATTTTCCAGTCTGCGACGGGAAGATCGATCGTGTTGTTTCAGATTGTTTTTAAAAAGTTGAAGCGTGAGGTTTTGGACAGATGCGGAGAAGCAGCGACACCTAGTGGTGAAAAACACGCAAAGGGGAATTCAGAGGGGGAGGATTCGAATGGTGCACAAAGATCGTCCCACTCCTCAATATCATCACAGGTTTATTAAGTGACTTTGTACAATACAAATGAAAAATAAAATTAAAAATACAGAGATGGAGTACATAGCCAAAGCAAATTACGGTGTTGACTCTTCATTTCCTACTTTTCTCGCAGAGTGACTGAATTATTCTTTTTCTCTTTCGTCCGGGATCACTGTTGTTATTTGCAAAAGTGTTTGTGTGTTTGCGTGGACGCTGCTGTCAAGTCTCTGACAATTATCTAAACATACAAAAAGAAGTTATGACTTCAGCTGGCTCGGTATATATATATTTATATATATAAAAATAAACTAAAGTGAAGTATAACACTTATAAATGGTGGTCCAAGGCTAGTGGAGATAGCGAAACACAGGATAAAGGAAGCGCTAAATGTCAGAGAACAAAAAAGAAGCTTTAGCCGTAAAAAAAAACATCTATCAAAAAGGCCCAAGGTGCGTTTGTTTTATTGTTTTTCTACAATTTCTCTTTTTTCCATTGATTTGATCTAACAGGAGGAGGAGGAAGAGGAGGGGGAGGAGTTTACCAGGTGCACTCAGTTAATGCCTTGTCCCCTCGGTCAAACACCAGGTCATTGTTTACTTCTGCCTCCATTTCCTGTAAACAATGGAATTTGATTGTACAACAGTCGAGATGTGACTTTCTTCTACTTTGTTTTTTTTTTTTAAACCTTAATTTAGCCAAGAAACTACACATCAGTCGTTTTAAAGCAACCTTGGGAGGAGGAAAAGAAAGGTAAGCAGCTGGTAGAGGGCGGTGGGAACAGTATTCAGTAATGACAACAACAATAATAATAATAATAATAACATCAACAATAATAATAATAATTAAAATAAGAATATGGGTTTGGCCTCTCTAACATGGGGTTATTTTAATTGGCTGTTAAGGTAAACACATTCTTCAATGATGATGATGAGTCCCGAGGCGGTGGGGTGGGCGGGGCTAAGCTAGGCTACCACCACCATCACCACCACCACCACCACCACCACCTTCACAACCCCACATACCTACAAAATACTCCCGCTTACCCCCTCTAGTGGGCGGGAGCGGGAGCATGGCTGTGCTGGCAGACAGAGCGGGAGGAAGGGAGGGAGGGAAGGTAAAGGGGGGGGGGTGAGGAGGAGGGGGAGGATGAGGAGGAGGAGGAAGATAAATGTCAGCACCACACACTGGGGTCCTGCCGGCAATGTTGGCAAACGAAAAACAACGAGCTGGTGTGGTCCCGCCGACTTTAGAAGATTTTGCCTTTCTTCTTGTTCTTCTCCAGAGTCCTGAGAGAGAGAGAGAGAGAGAGAGAGAGAGAGGGAGAGAGAGAGAGAGGGAGAGAGAGAGAGAGAGAGAGAGAGAGAGAGAGAGAGAGAGAGAGAGAGATTAGTTACTATTTATAGTTATTTCTACCAAAAACAAACTCATTCGGTAGCTGACTTGCAGCGTTATGAAAATAACTTGCTGCCACGGAAAGTAACTGTTGCGCTACTTTAAAAAAATGTTCAAATATATCAAATAATTTAGACATGCCCCCTTAAACACAATCCAACTTTATTTATAAGGCACTTTAAAACAACCATAAAGGTCCAAAGTGCTGTACAGAAAAAGACTAAAAGCGCAGCAGCCATGCAGCATTAGATACAAAAATAAATGAAACGGGTTAGAAGATTTCAAACATGAATAAAGTCAAACAAAAGCAGAAAAAATAAGAAAACATACAGTTGAACATAAGGTTGCAGTGTGTCAGATGTGGTGACCTCTAGAGGTGAAGTTGCATGTTGCATCATCACCTCACCCTCACTCTTCTCAACATGAGGAGAACCTGTGGTCGACTTCAGTTGTTATTAAAACTCAAAAGATGTTTAGTACGTCCACTCTGGGCTACTGTAAAAACATGGCCGCCCCCCTGGAGAGGATCCACTCCTCATGTAAACATACATTAATGGGCTGGAAAGAGTAATGGCCAAAAAAAAAACATTCAAGAGTTTATAAATTCATGACAGTGTCAGTATGGAATTGTTTTGTGATGTTTTTTTTAGTTTTTTTTAGAGGTGACAAAAATGAATTGAAAGCCGACACACTGCACCTTTAAACCCAAAGGTATGTTTACTTCTATGAACTATGTTTGATGGGTGAGGTGGAACTGACCTGGAGGCCTCCAGCTTCTGCTGCTCCTGGCGCTGCTGAAGCTCCCAGTTGGCTCTCTCCTCCTCGAACACGCGCCTCTTGTCCTCCAGCTCTCTGTGCTGAGCCTCCAGGTTCTTCTTCATCTGTTCGTGACGCTTCTGAAGCTGCACAGACGCAGGTGGGGGGGGGCATGTCAATACATTTCACTAAGCATTCATAACAAGTCATTTCAACACTGAAGGGTGAGTGGTGCACCTTTAATTTATCAACGCTAAGGATATTTAAAAAAACAAAAGGTATATGTCACCAGCAGAGGGCGGCAGTGTCGAGACAAATCCAGCTTAGGTCAAATCGGGTGTAAACAAATGTAAAGTCATGATCCTGTCGAGCGAGAGTTTGTTTCCTTGTGTTAGTGAATGTTTTAGTTGCATTACGATGATCTTTGATTCAATCTGATTTTATTTATAATCTCAGAATGTAGAAACAATAAAGAAGGGTTCACGTTTCTAAGAGATATTTGTGAATACGTGTGAACAGAGTCTGTGTTTACAC
>JAFBJT010109371.1:0-26266 GCA_016785325.1 Chascanopsetta lugubris
AAATGTACTATTTCATATCATACACACACACACACACACACAAATCAAAATATACTATTTCATATCATATATATACACACACACACACACATGTATTATAAAATACATGTAATAAAATAATTATGTTGTATATCATGTGACATAAAATTCAGGTCAAATCACATATCATTTTCAAAAACAAAGAGAAATGACACAATTGTCAGGAGAGCGAACGCAGATGCTGCAATCTGATTGGCTGTCAGTCAGCAGGCGGGCCGAACACAGATACTGCGATCTGATTGGCTGTCAGTCTGCTACACCTATCCGCGTCTGGCCCACGCGCTACACCTGTGTGTTTCCATTACTACTTTACGGCCACAGCAGCAGCAGCAGCAGCAGCGATGGAAATGACAGTGAAAGCATGTGGCCCAGTCGAAAAGACACAGAAAGCACTTAGATGTGGGACGAGCGCACAAGAGAGGGAGAGAGAGAGGATGCTGTTATCACTTTCCTTCCTATAAGATAAAAAGCCAGAGAGGAGAGAGGAGGTTTAATGTCTCGCCGGGAAACAAAAGTGTGAGCTACAGCACAGAGAAATCTTTCAGCGGTAAAGAGGAGGAGGCGCCCAGAGGGACAGGAAATAAATCTGGAGGAAAATTGTGAAATAGTAAAACAGATATTGTCACGAGTTGTTCAGGTGTTCGAGCCATCTGCCAAAAGCTATAAAAAATAACTGTTCACTTGCTCTCTATAACACTTTAAGATGCTGAAGATATGATAATCAACATGATTGGCTTCATTTGAGCGGTGATGGTTTTACCAAAGATGCTGCATTCTGATTGGTTGGAAGGTCATGGATTAAAACCTTCTGTAGTTTTGTATTATATTGCAAGCAATACCATTTTATTGTTTACTCTACTTTGCAGACATTTAAATGTGTAAAAAGACCAAAAAAAAGATATTTAAAGGTGCAGTGTGTAAAATTCATGAATGGGTCTGTTTGCTGAAGTGGACCATAAAATAATTATGTTATAACTGTTATTTCAAAATGTACTCTTTATATTTTCACCAGAAATGATTCCTCACTATGGAGGCGGCCACGTTTTCTTTATAGAAGACTATAAACAGACTAAACACCTTTTGGTTTAAATAAAATAAAGGCTACCGAGAGTTCTTCCATTCGTTTAGGGAAGTGGGAGGCGAAGGGTATGAAGCTGCTATATGCAAATCTGCCACTAAGGCCAACACATCCTCAATTATTTCACATACAGAATCTTATACATCAGCACTCTATACTTTGTCTCTGTTGGTTTTATAAGTATAACATCAACCTATGCATCATCCATCCACCCTTTAAAAGGGTTTATTATTCATGTATTTATCTATTTATTTATTTATTTGTCTATCTTTTTTTTATTGTTGTTCATGTTTATCTCATCCACCCACATTAAAACAGTGAGTGAACGTTTTTTATTGTTGTTGTGTTGATGTGAGTAAAGACTGTGGAGGTGGTTCACCTGCAGAGCAGCTCCAGCTGCAGCAGGTGCGCTGGGGGAGTAATGAGCACAGCTGAGGGCCGTTGCTGTCTGATTACTCTCCGTGCTACAAGAGGGCTGAGGCAGCTGAGGCGCATACTCACAGAGGCGGGGAGATGATAGGTTGAATTCATGTATGTTGTTTTGTTTGGGGCTGTTTGTGTGTCATCTTAACTGCACACTATGCACAATTTTGTGGCATCTAGTGGTGAGAGCCACACAGCGCAGCTACTCCTCCTCTTTACCTTTCAGCCTATACAAGAAACAAAGATAGCTCTGAATTTTGAAAACAATATGTGCATTTAGATGATTATACATTCATTATTTCTGCTGATGTAAGCAATTTCACCAAAACCTGACACACTGGCCCTTTAAGTTGCAAAAATGGTGAAACAACACTATGTTTGTAGTTTGGCTGATGTTGAAGTAACTATAAACAGTTCATAGATTAAAAAAAAAAAACATGAAACACCCAAACAATATGCTGATACTGAGGAGTTTAGTGTCTAACCACTAGTATTAAATGAATAAATGGATAAATAAATGTATTTATGTAAAATTGTATGTAAATCAGGTTCACACCATATTAGGTTTTTCATGTGATGGTAAAAAAATATCAATGACTGTTAATGAGCAACGATGTCTCTATTTACATTTTATTGCATCATTCTTCTATATATTTGAATGTGTAGGGGAATTACATTGAGACTGGTGTTTGCTTTGCTGTTATGTCACATCCTGTTTGTCCTTTCCAGAACGACCATAACATCTATATCTACAGCCATTCCTTCCAAATCCCATTGCACTTACACTGTCCACTACACATTTGGACGTCAGACTCCGGCCTCCGGGCACAACCTGTCCACTGTGTCATTAGTCTTTTTACCCTCAAGAATAAGAAGCCCCGCGGGGGCTTGGCTGTGGCGCCTATGAGCCTCCAGGACACGGCACCTGGGGAGAGAGAGAGAGAGATGAGCAGAATGAAAAAGAGGAAGAAGAGTCACAAAGCAAAAGCAGGGGGTTGAGAGGGAGAATAAACTGCGACATAATCTACTGAGTTGTAAACGATGTATTTTGCAGAAATCACGTGTGTACCTGCACCAGTCCCCACCTACTTGAAACCATGCACATCCCTTAATATGTGCACATTCAGTTTCAATACCAGTGCTCTCCCTCACGGTTGCTCTTTTGCTATCTTATTCACGGTTGCTGCAATGACCCACTTTCCACACAGAGATCATTAAAGTTGCATGTGGATCCAGTGTAAGGGGAATAAAACATAACAAGGCTTTAGATTCCAACAGCAGCATCGTCAGTGAACCTCGGATAAAACGAATCACAGAGGCTGCAGTCTTTGTTTGATGAAGATGATGATGATGATCATGAAGATGATGATGATGATGATGATGATGATGTAAGTCTGTGTGGTTTGTGTTAGATTAAAGTGCTATATTAAAAAATGCAAAAACAATGATATATTATTTAAAATGGCTAAAATGAAGAGGCATTTTTGTACTGAAAATTAAAATTCCCAAACATGTTGTTTAGGTTGTTTTGTATATCAGCCAATGAAAAGGCATGAACCATGTAATGCATAGTAGCACCTGGTGGCTGGTTGTAGTACAGTAGATACAGATAGAGAGTAATAGGTATAGAGTAATTGCCTGTTTTTGGAAGAACCAGGAAGTAGGAGGAGATAGGCATTGGCACGATGGTGCCAAGTGAACCCGCCCACTTCAAGCCTTGTAAGCACTCTACAGGGACGCTACATCCATCTTTATATATAGTCTATGTGCCGGACATTGTCCAATTCAAAATCATCTTTGTATCACCGCCTCCTCAAAGGAGATTTGAATAACTTAGTTTTGCACATGCAGAGAATAGAGCTCCTCATATGTTATGTCATTTATGATCCTCTCGGCAGCGGCCCAGCTTTATACCGTCCTCTCCTCACTCACTGCTTCTATATTGTTAAAGTGCACTGTGACAGCCAACGTATGAGGAGTTCCACTTGTGCACTCTGATTTACTGCCGCTCTCTGCGCTGACATCAACAGCGGTGAGGGTTACAATACGTGCTCCGAGCTGTGGACTCAGGGAGCTCGATATCTTTGTCACAACACAGAGTGACAGTCCGGTGGAGCCACTTTTTGACTCAGTGTATAAGCAGCGGGACGGCGTGCAGTAAAAAAATAAAAAATAAAGCCTTCCCGCCACTTATTCCCCTTCGAGTGCAGGACTCTGACAGAGCGCTGCAGTGTTCCTGTGCTTTGACAAGCTCAGCCTCTGCCCACACCTTCATCACCGTACCTCCCTCCAATGCTCGAAATACTCCATTCACATGAGTTCAGGACAGGCTTAAAGGCGTAACTCATGGAGTAGCCGTGAAAAGTGCATGTTAGAGACATTAGAAGTGACATGAATATGGTATGATCACAGGGCCGAGGTGCTGTATGTTCAGGCTTACAAGTTTGCATCCAAGGATTTGATTCAGAGGGAGAGTGTGAAGGATGTAGTGACATTCAGTGGTGAAGTTGCACATTCCAGTCACCTTCCACATCTAAGCATATGATGTAATCTACATATGAGCCCTCAGTTAACATCAATACCAAGCGGCAAGCTCCGGGGCTGATGGATGTGTCCAATATGAATGTTGAAAAATGTGTAGTTCACAGAGTGGCCACTTGAGGCTGTGCTCCAAAAGTGAGTAAATCCCCATAAACTTCCATGGCAAAATGGTCAACTTTAGAGGTAAAGTAAACATTTTTAAAGCCTGGTACAAACTATGGGTTTGGTCTCAATCAGTCACTCCTGTGACAACTGTACAGGGCGTGGCTTATTTTTTAATCTATTGTTCTATATATTGAAATTGTGCATAAATAAGGGCTATGGCCTCTTGAGTGACACCTGGGCCGACCTGGCATGCTATGTGGATGCTGCCCCAGCACCATGGGCCCACCTCCAGCTCTACCTGTGCTCCGCCTCTTTGCAAATTTTTGCATGAAACAGGAAGTTGGAGGAGTTGGGCATCGACAAGATGGAGAAACCTATAGGTGACCCATCAAATTGATGCGCATCTATTATGCAATGATCACTTCATAATGATTCATTTGGGCAGAACAAATATGAAATAACTTCTTTAGGAAACCTGTCTGAAAAGTACCCACTCCCCCTTTTCCTGAGACCAGTATAGATTATACTTGTTTTCAATTGTTGCCATTCCCCGAGGGAGCTCGTGCACCACCGCTGCTGCTCCTTCTCAACAAATAACTTCTCAGCCTTTGATCCATGAACTACTATATTTGCTGGGACATAACTTCGGTCGGCAGCCCGAGATCCAGATCCACCGGCATCCTGTCAACATGAAACGAATGGACCATTAACTCGCCGAGACTCCTTCACCTCCCGAGCGCCGCCACCAAGGCTAAAGTCAACAAATCCCAACTCACCTAAGGTACACACGGGGGGGGGGGGGCCCAAAGCTCCCCCCCCCGCTCCTCCTCCTCCTCCTGCACTCCCTAAAGACACCGATCACATCTGAGATACGATGGCAGACGGAAAACTAATAAGAAAGAACTCTCTCCTGGTTTTTTGTGTGACATATCGGATCAGAGAAACCTGTCAGGCATCCGCTACAAAAATCATTTCCACTCCACCTCATCTCATTACAATCCTACTTGGAAATGATATCTGCTATCACAACAAAGCCTGCATCTGTCAGCTGCACCGATAACAAATGCAAGAGCCTCGCAAAACATAAAACTAATGAAAAACTCAACAAATAAGAGCTGTAATTTGGCACCGAGCAAACATATGGTTTACAGGTCTGTTTGATCTAAATGTTATTTGCTTTGTTTTGTGGCGGAGGCAGCTCTGACACGTTCTGTGGTGGTGTTGTGTGGAAGCTGTTGCTGTGCAGAGGAGACCTGTGTTATATAAAGTGTGAATAAAGGTATATATTTAACTGTTTTGCAAGGATGTATAGATTTCAGCACCCAATGCGGAGTCCGCTTTACCACCCCCTGTCAGAGACCAATGATTGATTTGGTGTGTGAACCACATTGTGAGTAAAACTATAGGGTGCATGGGTGTCAGCAGCCTGGGTGCATGTTCAGAACACCCTCGACCCATCAATCATCCAACACATAGGGAGTCAGCCGTCAGACTATGAGATGAAGATGACAATGATGTATGATCATGGGGTTTAGACCCGATGACCAAGTGGAGGCCATTGTAAATAAACATGGACATACATATTTCCACTTTTTCACATTATTCATAAACAAAGCCAAAATATCACATATAGGAATGCTGCCATCTTGTGCCAAATAGATCACCATGGAGCCAGAATGAAGCCACAGTTGCAAAAACCCTGCCCCCACACATGTGTGCAACTAATCGTGCACCAGTCTCAGCTGTCAATTATGACATGTAATTATCATGACATCAAATAAGATAGATAGATGGATGGACAGTTTACAATTGTGCACAATTTTGTATTAAACTATTTATATAACATATATTTATTATATAAAGGAAGGTATAGAGCCAGACCTTAGACAGCATAATAGAATATAATACAAATATACACAATCTGATACAGTGAGTGAGCAGTAAACATGGTATGTATGAATAAGGTATCAAACCCAGACAAATTAACTAACATTTGGCTTCAGTCCCATCCACTAATATGGAGGAGTCAGGGTTTATTGCAGGCCACTTTGGATGCACCATGAGGGAGAGCCATCATGTTCTCAACCGTCATAGTCCTTGATAAGATAAGATAATCCTTTTATTAGTCTCACATTGGCAGACGCAGAGATGACAGCGTGACCTTGCACTCAGTCATGATTTGCATTTAGATACAAAAAGCCAGCAAATGAATATATAGTAGATGGCATCTGGAGATGAGGTTGTTTACACCTGGACAGGCTGGAAATGTGCACCTCTCTCTCCCTGTCTCAGTCCTTCTCACTTATTTCAGCTGCACGCTCCTCTGTCTTTCTTTTTGTATATATATATTTCTTTATTCCACCAAACTGAGACAGAAACAAAGAGATCCTCTTCAAACCAAGTGACAGCTGGCAGACAAGAGAAGAGCACGTTCCAAGCAGGGCCAGTTCTAGCCGGATGACTTCAATCCGACTCCCGTCATTTAGGAATCCTATCTCCTGCAGGTATACACTTCATAGGGACATGAGGGATCATTGAGTTAAAAGATGCCTGTTGCCTTTTTAGACAATGCAGATGATGTTTTGTCATAAATTCCTCCAGGGAAGGGAGCCCATGTCTATCCATAAACCTATTAGAACAACGATCTGTGGTACTAATGGATTCTTTACCCCTCCAGAGGACAGATATAGTAGGTGTGAATATACTCTATTATAACACTGCATGTGTGCTCTATCGGTTCCTGTTAGTTTAACTCTGATACGGCACCATGGCACATAACTGGTAACAGTGACAGTTGTACAGTGTGTGTGTGTGTGTGTGTGTGTGTGTGTGTGTGTGTGTGTGTGTGCTGCCTCCAGCCGTCAGTTTACACAGTCGATATTAAATTCTTCTCCCGGTGCTTCACACACACACTCCACCTCCCTCTGCTTCCAGGCATCCTCCGCTTTATGAGGCTTTCTAACCAGAGGAGAGATGATAACAATGAGGCGGGACCTCACGGCCATGTCTGTGTTAACAGGGGCTGGGAGGGAGGGGAGGTTACATCATGTTTCAGTTTGGATGGCTGCAGACAGTGTGAAGTCACAGAGTGATTCATTGCAGTACCTTTTGCATTTGGCACGACAGGGGAGGATGGACTAACTTTGGCGTTAAGGGAAGAGGTGGCACCTGAGAGGGGCCGTGCATGAGGCAGGGAAATGATAATAAGGTTCAAGGTGACTATTATTGCCATGTTAGCAATTACATGCATGATGCATTTGCTGAATCTAAATTTCAATTCACTAGTGTTTGGGATAAAGATTAAACAAATAAATAATAATAAAAAAGGGAAATAAATATATTTTGTATAATAAGAAATAAATAAAATAAAACAAACAAAAATAAATTAAAATAGAAATTAAATGAAATATTGCACTGTAAAAGCTTTTATTGCACTGCAGAAAATATTCTCATTATACCTTCCTCAGGACAGCACATCACAGCTGTATGTGCACATAAATACTCAGTGAAATCAATGACTTCGAATGGTTACTCATCCTCATCTGGGAGTTGTAGTTCAACAGATGTCATATTGATCTCTGGTTGCAAAACCATTCAATCGATAAATAAATACATGGACTATACAATAATAATGTGTATCATGGCACAGATCCCCACTGTATAGATAAGACACTGAATGATAATAAGGCCACTGTAGGCCTATACACAGAGTTCTGCACAAGCATCATCATAAATAGATCCATAGTGATTTTAATGAGTCTGGTCATAACCATCCCATAATATTGTCTCTTTAACTTTATTCCTGCATTTCATTGACTCTTGTTTTGCAGAGTTGGTGCGTTTGAACTGTTTAGTTTCCATTTCTATTTCAATCACAACCACTGCTAATGGTGGTTGTGATTGTGGTTGTGACGTAAGCTCGACCCCTTACGTGCGTGTGAGAGCACCTGTCCTCAAGACTTCAGGTGTCACTGAGCAGATGTTTTAAGCCGAAAATTCAGCTTGAAATTCTTCTTTGTGGATTAGTTTGTCATTTACCTTGAAAAAGAAAGTGACCACAACCATTAACATTAACAGATGCACTTCATCATCATCTGCATGTGTGTGTCTTTATCTTCTCAAGGCCTGTGGTGCTGAGAGGGGAGGGATTTCATGAACCCTGAAAAAGGTCTCCTGAGAAATTCCACCTCTCTCCAGTTTAGACTTTGCTGTGGGTCTTTTCCAAAAAAAAAAGCTGTTTCCATTCGTCTGGGTGTGAGAACTTAATTCGAGTGGATAGACAGCAAATTGAAACATAATGAGGGGAAAAGGAAGAACAACAAAGTGTCACCATGATGAAGACCTTTACTGCCCCCTGCTGGTGGAGGCAGACAGAGGTAAGCTGTGGGCTTTCCCTTTTTTCTCCCCTTAAGTTCCTCCACATCATGCAGCAAGCAGGCTAATTATAAGAAATGGTGTCATTTCCAACCAATGACATGATCCACCCCTTGCAGACAGTAATTTCTCCATATGTTTCTGCATCTTGTGATTAAAATCTGCAACAAAATAATGATCAATATAATAATTATGATATTTTTTTTAAATCCCTTATCTCTGCAGACATGCATCTCACACTTTGGCAGCTAAAAAGTAGGTCTCTGGAACATTACATAATCTCTTGAAAACCTTTAGGCACTACTGTATTGTCTCCTAGCAACCAACAAAGAGGGTTGGCAGTGCAGACAAGGGGTGACATTTCTTCCAAATCACTGTCCAGTGATTCCATCTGTACAACGGAGAGCTGGGACCTGGACGGAGCAGATGGAAGGGCAGTTATAAGGAAAAAGGAATTGAGAAAATTGAAAAGAGTAATTTCGTCCCCTGGCGACCTAAAATTTAACGTTTCAATCAGGCAATATCTGTAAATCAAGGATGTCAATTAAATGGGATCTCATTTTCACTCTGTGGCGGCCTCCACAGAGTGGACCTGCGTGTTTAAGCACTGATGAAAACAGGTTTTATTCTTTTCCTAAACCTAAACTCTACACACTGCACCTTTAAACAGGCCTGCAACCTTTTATGTAAAGACAGATCACAAGCACTTCCATGATAGTGAGACAAACTACCATGAGCAGCATGAGCTGTCAGTCAAGACAGGGTTAATTAACTGCTTTGACCACAAGAGGGCAGTGAATGACAAACTATGTAATCTAAAAAAATAAGCTACAAATACAACATATTTTTATATTGATGAAAACTGAGGAAGCAAAATCTATACATTTTTAAAAAGATTTCAAAAAAAACATTTTATGGTATATCTTTTTTATTTTAGGATTGACAGACAATCGAAAATGTGTTTTACACAATTTAACCCACACTGAATTAGGATTTAAATTTGAATTATAATTGTATTGTAATTACCACACATGTGCTTATAGAACACGTAACATTTACAATATATAAATAAAGCATAAAGTAAATGTGTTGCAATAATGAACAGCTCCTTCAGTTCTCATGCAAGGCTTATGTGTGACACACACACCAGCACTAGCCCTCAGTGTGACATGCATATTTTATAGACAACCTTTCACTCCAATCCCAGAACTGAACCCGAGGGGACACTCTGCTAAAAAGTCACATCGACTGGGCAAACATTTTCTTCCCAGCTGCCAAGAACTCAACAGGAGGTGTGATCGTTTCTCCAGCATTAATCTGGCTTTGTTATTTGATCACAGAGGAGCCGTTGAAGTGTGTCATGCCGGCCAAGCAATCACATGGCTTTTTACATTCTATGTATAATAGATGGGAAGAGCAACAGTATGTCATCGATGACATTTCTAATGTCAATGTACATTCCTCAATTTCCTCATAATGTTTCATTTCTAATGCCCAGGATGCTGAGTTTTAAAGGTACAGTGTGTAAGATTTATTGACATATAGTGGGATAGGTGCATGCTGCAGCTGTATAATAAAATCTTCTAAAAAGGAATAATCTCATACAATAGACCTTTTAAAAGCATCTCCCCTTAAAAACAGATGATACAGAGATTTCTCCAAGTCTCCCCATAGGGTCGACTCCCTTGTGTTTTCCCTGAGATCATAGCAACAGTGATCCACTCTGGGTCTGGGGGGACGAGAGTGGGACTGCACATGTCGTCATGTGGGCTCATAATGAGGTTTGATTTGGTTGCCAAAGCCCCAGAGGATGGATGGGGCTCCTAGCCATGACCCAGATGGAGGGATGGCTAGGAAAAAAAAAACACATAGGGATACAATTGCTATTGGAGACATGCAGGCGAAATTCACAAACACTCCCAATGGTGCAACGTGTCAACTGCTACAAGGTCTGAACCTATTTGATTGTAAGAGTCACTGAGCTTTTCAACAGTTCATGGTATCTCTTTAGAACCAATATATATACAGCAATATTGATTCCATAGAATTACTAGTGGCAGACCTGATTTGAGAAAACTACAACCCTGCTTACTTGGTCTTACATTACCTACAATGCACCATGTCTGAGGTCATCCAGAGGTCAACTCTAGTCTGTCCTCTTAGTAACAACTATGCCCATCAAATGCTTTTACACATTCAGAAAATCTTCCATGCTAGATTATACTAGCAACTATAATAGTTTGAACTACATCTGATGTCAAATGCTAGTGATGATGATGAGGATGCTGATACTTGCTGCTGATTTCAGTCAAAGCTACTTGCATGAAACAAACTCCATGTTTCCCACTACGGGTTAAGAAGACTCAATTACTTTCATTTTAAACTTGATGGTGATAACCATCAATAACAATCATGCTGGTTCTGGTGAATGCAGGGGTTTGGCCACACCCACTGGTCTATATGTCTCAATTCAAATGACCGTTTAGTCCATTTCTCCCCAAAGCAGCGCAACAGTCCTCATCGACTCTCTTAGATAGTCGATATGATGTTTGTCCAAGCAGCTACATGCTCTGCGACCTCACAGCCAGAGGGGACCATCCATCTACAGGACCACTATGCATTAGGCCTGGTAAGAAAAACTGTAATGTATTTTAAAGTGAGGAAAGTGTGGGAAGGATGTTTTCTAAATTACATTTTCCTCTTGAATTCGATGTTTTTCATTTGGCTGGAGGAGAAAAATAACAATACTTGTGCGGCATGTGCGAATGCAGATGATGAACCATAAGCAGCTTCCTACACAGACGAATAATCACATTCAAATGACAGAATGAGTGAGTGGAAGGAAAAGTCCCAGGTGTGAAGCAGCCATATGATTTCCATGACAGGAACTCATCAAGTCCACATTCCCTGCGGAGCAGAGGTGTTGGAAGTGCACTTGTTTACACTTTGTGTGTGTGTGTGTGTGTGTGTGTGTGTGTGTGTGTGTGTGTGTGTGTGTGTGTGTGTGTGTGTTTATGTGACCCAGAAATACTCCACTGCACACGTGAGGGGGTGGGGTCTGAGGGACAGCTAGACTCTGCCCACCTGCTGAGAAAGAAATTGAACATACTTTCATTGCCAATCAATGCCCCACTGTGTGCGGATGATGGAAGGGATTCGAAGTCGTGTGTTGATCTGACATGACATTGTCCTCGCAATGGCAAACTCGGCAAACTTTAGCCACAGCCAGCTAATGTAAATCACCCCCCGCCACCCCCACCCCCTCCTGTCTCATTTGTCTCACCGTGACCTATAATACATTCATTAATGAGTGAAATTCCTCATGAGCTGTTAGACATTAATTACCTTCATTTCAGCTGAGTCATTAATGACACAAACAACTTAACATACAATGTCATGCTGCTCCCGCTGTGGAGGCATTAAAGTGGCTATTTTGATTACAGCTCTGGAGACAGGGATCACCATGAGTGGTCTTAGCTCTGGGGGCGGGGCCACCGCCTCGTCCATGTATGTCACGGGGCTGATATCTGCAGCTCTATGGCCTCTGCGGGTCCTCGTAAGGAGCCATGTTTCAGATTGCAGTCATCAGCCAAATCACAGTAAAGGTCAGGTTCTTGTCAGGGAGCCTATGGTGACCCACCTACAGAGGATGACTAATGTCCTGACTGAAGAGTCTAATGTCTCAGACTGAAGAGACATCTTTGATAAGGGGGCTGACAAATAGCATTTTCATTTTGAAGCTAATGGTGCACGGTGATATATAGAGATAAATGCATTTAGCCACACGGAAAACTGGGTCTGTACCTTGATTTGAATATTGTCCCGTGTGCAACAGCCTTCACTGTGCTTATGTGGATGCTGTTGAGTTCAGATAGAATAGAATGGAATAGAACAGAAATATTGCAAAACTGCAGCAGCAGCAAAATAAAATATCAATAGAAGGAAAAAGACAGTAAGATCTAATGAAATATTAAAAAGAAAAGAAAAGAAAATATCAGCTTAATCACAGAAAATGCTCCATTTTTACATGCATGTACAAATGTGAATAAATTGTGTGGAAAAACTAAATGTTAAAGGGAACTTTTTGTACAATTGCGCTTTTACAAAAGTAATAATATGGTAATTGGATTTGGGATGACGACTCTTACATGAATTGAAATGCAAGGGGTATTGTTTGTTTTGCATTTTAATGATCAAATTGGAATTCTTAACACATAACAAATGTTTTAATAATGTCTGAAGCAAAGGAAATGGCTTTTTTGCATGAGAATGTGAAAATGACAGTTAAACTGTATGAGCACTTTCAGGCTTCTACACATAATGTTTTTTTGTGTTTGCATCTTTTCTGTCAGGTTATTCTGGATCACCTAGCTGCTTCTTCAGTCATATTAGTTCAGTAGAAAGGGGAAGAAAGCATTTTGCTCCTCCCACATTGTATCACCATTGGTGCCCACGACTGTTCCCCACATGTACTTCACATGCAAGAGGGCAATAAAACTGACTAATGCAAAGACAGACAGTGCAAACATGCAAATGTGTCCTGTTTGTCTTGTAAATACTTAATTCTGCACCGACACAGACTGTGTTTGGATGAGACAGCCTCTGAATCCACGCCAGTCTCCGAGGTCGAAAAATGAAAATGCGGTTACGCAACGTGGCCTCGCTGCGACACGGCGGAGCATCACAAAGCGCAGGCGAAGGACTTAGAGTGGCAATGACAAATATGTGAAGGCCCAGCAGAGCTGGAGTAGCATGAGGGGCCAAGTGCAACAGAGCGGCATGTTGAATTGTTGGTCAATAGCAAACATGACCCAACCCCCCTCCCCCCTCCCTCCAGTGCAGAATAAACATGGAGCAAACTCAAAGTATATATGTATGTGTCTATGTACTATATATGTATATATATAGTCTTCCTATATGTATCATATGGGTGCATGTATGTGTATGTGTATTTAGATTATATACAGTGTGTGTATGTATGTTGATCATACAGATGTGGGTCATGTCTCATTTCATGTCGTGGATAAAATGTGGCTTGTATGTTAGTAAACAAATAAATGCATAATTAATTAATCAACTAAATAAACAAATATATAGATACATAGATAGAGCACATGCTTCACACAAGGTGTACTCTGTTACCGTGAGTAACAGACTGCCTCAGTGACATTATGTGGCACAGATGTGGATGAGTGGGATGAGGTGTGTGCATATATACCGTATGGGCCTAATCTTGGTTAAATATGGCACATGCATCACCACGGTAACCACAGCTCACACCAAGGTGTAATAAGATGTCACATGCAGACTCGGAGAACATAATGAATTTGGATCCAGTCTCCATTCATCCTCACTCATACACTCGAGACCAGTGAGATGGATGCACACTCACTACTAGATAAATAATGTAATAGTGTGTCAATCATAATGTCAGAAGACAGGATTGAATTTGTATCCTAAACTTCAATGAAAGGGAGAATCTGCAGGATTTGTGTTCTAAACAACACAAGTATAGGACTGAGTGTGTGTGTGTGTGTGTGTGTGTGTGTGATATCTGCATATATACACACAATCATTTGTGTGTGTGTGTGTGTGTGTGTGTGTGTGTGTGTGTGTGTGTGTGTGTGTGTGAGCAACATACCCTGCAGGCTACATTCATTGTAGGATTGTCAATAACAAAACAAGCCCATTAGGCTAACCACCACCTGTCCAAACGTCAACACCTGGTAATGTCTCGTACACAGCGAACCAATAAGAAGACAAGGTAACGGAGGCAGAGAGATGGATAACAATAGCACCACACACTTCATAGTGACTCATTAAAGATGACTGAGGAATAACATTTGTGTAATCCGATGCACTGTTTCAATGAAAATCCTGCAGACTGCACCTTTAATTCTGTTTCATATACATCTTGTGACTCAGTCATTGTCTCACACATGCCCATAACTGACATATGATCTCTCCATTGGGTGTACTGTCACATATGAAATTGTGGTGTTCACAATTCCAGGAACTAACAATGGTGGGATATTATCTGAGGTCACTTAGTGAGTGTATCTGTAAGTCCCTCATTAGTGGAAAGTAGAGGAATAATTACATCATCTTGCTCGAAAATGGTGGGAGGAGCTTCTAAGAAAAGGGGGATTAGCATCCTGTTAGTCAGGAACCACACGCATGTGCACACTCTCTCTGGAGGCCACGTCTGAAAGTGTCCGGACATGTTCACACCACAGTCTCTCAATCAAACATGCAAAATCCATATAGAAAAAACAGGATTTGAACCAATAAACCTCTGGCTACACCTGTACTGAAAGCTGCCATATTGCATAGAGTTATTACCATCTTTGGTTTTGATGCCTCTGCCATGTCTATGACTGGTGTGGTGGGATGCAAACACTCCCGCCTGTGTCTGTGTGAACAGATCAGCGTTGGCGCCGGCGCTCTGAGTGGGAGGCTCTTGCATATGTGTGTACATGTGTGCTGAGTGGGAGCAGGAACACAGCAGGGGGCCCTTTTGGCTCCATCTCTGAACATCATCCTGCAGCCTTTTTTACATTTCATTGTGAAAACCTCCTTCTATCAGCTCTTAGCTGCTTCTTCTGTGTCGCGTCTCACCCCTCACACACACACACACACACACACACATGCACACACACACACACACACACACACACACACACTGCTCGTCTTTTTCTTGTGTATGCCGGCGAGACACTTGCACTTTTTGTTTCTGACAGGTGCATTAGGGGGAAAATAATGACCCTGCCAAGTGGGATTCATTCATTTTTGGATTCATTACCAACTTCAGGCCTGGAGTCGGGCTCTGGCTCCTCCTCCTCTGAGGAGATGATGCAGATTGAAAGTGAATAAACTGAACTTTGTGATGTAACTAAATGTGTTGATGCACCACCTTTCTCTGATTTAAATGAAATAAATGACTGCAAAAGAGAGCAAGGCGAAGGCTGCAGATTTTGGACCTCTGCTGCCCCCTGTGGCAGCAGCAGTGTACATTTCTATGCTCTCTTTCCACTTACATTTCTCTCTGTATTGCAGCCTGAGTGTAATTTCCTGCAGAGCTACACTACCATCTAGTGGTACTTTGCAGGGAAACAATAAATGTTGTATAATATACAAATGATAATTCCAACAATTAGCTCTTTTTTTAAATTCTGATTTAGGTGATGGGATATAGTAACTGGCAGCATTTTCAATTCTTATTTTGAGTGTGGGAATCTGAACAGCTGCTGCAGAGTCTTAAATAAATAGCTCTCTCTCCTGCTCCGGCCTGTTTGTGGTTCTGCCTCAGGCATGTGATAGAGTCAGCCATGAGCTGTCTGCACGCTGACTGGAGTGTGACAGGGTGACACAGGGCGACCCTCCTGTGTGTTTATACTAAGTGGCATGTATCTCGAGGTTGATACCAGGTATATGGCAATGTGGCTTTTTATAACCCTATCATTCTCCTTTCTGCTGGTGAGGAGAGGAAATAGCAATTTAGCTAAGTGCCAAGCCATTTAATCAAGTTTTATTTGTTTTTCATTTGGGGTTTCTTTGATTCCAATGCTTTTATCACTTTATTTCCTTTTTTCAATCTATGGAAAAGGGGGTTAAAGGTCAAAGGTCACTCAGGATAGCTTTAAAGCCAGACAGGCTGCAGTTTCAAGTATATCAAGATCGACTCAATTGAAATATAATGTATGTCTCTACATCTTTCCCAGAGAAGGAAAGATTACAGTCATATGTGCGACTCTATTTGTGTATTTAGATGAGCAGACATGCTTTGTTACATAGTTCTCAGTGAGAATGCTGCTGAAGGGCCTGGTCTGTATCCTATAACAGCAGCAGTTACGTCAGATTGTGTGTGAGACCAGCTGATGGAGATATAAAGTGCATGTATCCATACTTCTCCAGGTTAAAGTGAGGTGGTTGCTGTCCATGGTGCTGAACCACGTCTCCTTCCCCCGTTGTTGTCTTTGTGTTAATTTGTTGCCAACTGGTTTGGTCCTTCTTCAGCACCACGTGGTGGCTAGTTGCAGTATTGACCATATAACCACCATCCTCCAAGTTGGTGGATGGGACAAGGACCGGGGAAAAGATCATATTTTAGGGGCTTATTTTCATGATGGTGTGTTTGTTTATTCTTCAGTGATTTTCTATTTTTATTTTTATTTTTTTACAATAATTGAATCCTAAAAACAGAAAGCTGAAACAATTGGCTTGACAACTGAGGGCAATATGTGATTGGTTGACATGGAAACAACCAAGCATGAAATGAAGGCAACGTCTTTCCTGGTGGAAGAAGGTGAAGATACAGTTGCCTCAAATGACTTAGAAATGCTACATTTATATAGAAGAAGAAGATATTAGAGCAATGAACAGATTGAGGAACTTGGGGGAGCCAAAATGGTGCAGGCATGCTTTAGCAAAGTAAACGCAAGGATCAAAGTGTGTAGTTACACACAGGAGCAAAATGGTGTAAGGCACTGGATGGATTATGGATTCACTGTCCCTTTTGGGATCAGAAGTGTCAACATGGATCGGAATCGTCATCCCATAGGGAGATGGTGACAGGGATAGAGCAACACCCGGTGGTAGCACCATGGCAGTAGCACCATCCAATACCTCCACAGTATATAGAAAATCTATATTATCTGTTATATTATTCTTAAAGTGAGATTCAATGCTATCAGGACTCTGAACATGACCATCCAACTATGAGGCTGAACTTTAATATCCAAAGGCTGTTAATGTACATGTTAGAGGTCATGTTAAGTATATCTGAGTTATACAGCGATATTACACATTCAATCTTGATCATAATATGTTATGTTCTGAGAGTTTATTCAGATAATTGGTTCCAGAAGAGATTTATTAAGGTGATCTAAGAGGGTGGGGAAGATACAGGTTTCAAGGAAGAGATGTAAAGGGTATATATCCAGATAGTTGCCATCTGGGGAGAAATCCGTATGGCTGTCAAATGGAATATGCCTTTGATCTAAAATGAAATGGCTTTGATGTAAAGAGAACACGTCTCACTGTGCTGCATGTACTTTCGGTCTGTTCTCTTGTGTGTCCTGGTGTCTCAAGAGAAACTAAGAAACGTAAACAGTATAGTCACTCATAAACCTGAATTTATTGCCTCTGTCCTATAAAGTCACATTTGTAGAATCAGCTAAAGTCAAATGAATTAAAGGTGTCACATCGAGTTCAGGGGGCCTCTACACTTCACATCCTCATGCATCCAGATGAATACATGTGAAGGTTAGTCATTTAATCTTTGAGAATCATTTTAATTCAATGTTTTTAAACATTAAAGTTGATTTTAATCGTCTGGTGTTCTAACATTGGAGCTAATGGTGAAAACCTTCAGGGTCCAAAATACACCGGTGATGAAGATGAAAGTCACTTGGCAAATCTTACTTCATTATTTTCCCCGACAACACTCAATCCGAGCACCTCTTTGTAATTAACCTCCATGTGCAGAACGACCTTCATGTGAGAGGGAAGCTGATGATGTGACAGCTGTGAACATTTGTTTAAAGAGCTTTGGATGAGCTTTAACACTGAACAAAGAAAAAATCAGTCATAGTCATTCAAAAAGTGCAGTGTTTAACCATTAAGGTGAAGTTCACACTCTTTCTATTGGCAGAAGAGGGATGCAAAATAATAATGTTATCACATTCTATGGGGAGTGGATCCTCTTTACGGGGGCGGCCATGTTGCACCACGATGTTTTTACAGTTGCCCACAATGCACAAACTAATCTAAAGTTAATGATGAATGATGGTAAGCTGCAGTTTAAAACTTCACCACTAGATGTTACTAAATCCTAAATGCAGGACCTTCAAAGGCACTATGTGAGGTACAAATTATATTTTCTTTAACTGTCTATACATAATGATGATTATAATAGTAGTAATGAAATGTAATTAAAGCATGTTACAAGTTAAATAAGGGTGGTGCTATTTGGAATTACAAGTCATTGCTATTTGATTTGAAATAATTTGATAATTGATCAATTATTCAGTCAGTTATAATTAGAAATGCATGGAAATTATATAATTTCATGAGTTTAGAGGAAAGGCCATTTGTAAAATAAAAATTACAAACTTATAATTCAAAGTTATGATCAAGAAAATTATATAAAATAGATTAATCATTACAGTTGCAGCTCTGTCAGCCATAGAAATCATGGGATATTATTCACATGGTTTGGGGCATAATTCACATATAACAATTAAAACTAACAAACAGGCAAAACAAGATTTAATATTATTATCATCATCATCATCGTCATCGTCGTCGTCGTCGTCGTCGTTGTTGTTATTTTAATACATTATTTTATTCAAAAGGGTGTAAAGTATCAATAGGGGCCGCTATAATATAGTCATATTACACAGCAATGGAGGATAAAACTTTATAATACGGAGGCGTTGCCATTGGATACAGTGGAAAAATATTTTAAAGGTCATTGCAAAGAAAACTGCTCCAGGAATAGGGGTTTTCGTACATTAATGCAACATAAATAAATACAGCATGTGCACTAAGGTGTAATATAATATGTTATATTGAATTAAATAAGTTCCTTAAACTACATATTTCCCAGGGGGATGTGGAACGCCGGTGCCATATTTGATAGGCTAGGTCGGACTTGAGGAAGCTGGTTGACCCGGTAGTCGGAGCGGAGGAGTGGGGACTCGGCGGAGCTTCAGGCGGTGCATGTGTGAGCTGCCGACGGACACCGACACATCTCCTGGACGGCTTCCCGGATAGCTTCCACCGCGGCGGGAATGAGCTCGCTCCTTCTCCGATAGCGGTTCTTCCGCGGTCCCCGAACCGAGGTGAGTTTGATGTTAGATGGGTTGTCTTGTCCCGTGGGTGTCCGCCCGTGTGGGAAAAATGTAGCTGAGGCTAGGAGCGGGAGCCGGGGCCCAATACAAAGGCTTTCTTCGCCGGAGAAAATGCCGGGGCTGCAGCAGCCGGGAGGCCCGCTTGTGTCTTCAAGTCACCGAGTAGCCGCGGTTATCCCCGGCGACATTTCACCGCCTCTTCCCCAAATATAACTCAAAATACACCTCCCTCCTCCTTGTGAAAGTTTCAAAAGGTGTCCTACCTGCGTTCATCCGCGTTTTGGGGAGAATTTGCCGGGTTTTGACAACCGTGGCCGTCCACAAGAAACATGGTCGCTCTGCGGAGTCTCCTGACGCCGCACGCCGGGCAGTAGTGCAGTGTGTGCCGCTTGGTGGTTACGGGGACGGCCGGGGTTTCTCCGTAGCGAGCCAGGCGAACGTCCGGGTGGGGGAAACGCTCGTCAGCTACACGTTTTCGGTTATGTAACAGGGGAAAGTAGTCCCCGCTGGTGTTGACCGGTGTAGAGAAACTTTCTTTGTACACATGATGTGTAAAACAAAGTTGGCATGAGACCCGGGGTCGGGTTTCGGTTGCGGCAGTTAAGGCTCGGTTTTGTCCGCGGTGGACACATCCCCGATACCGTGTTCTTCCTCAAGCCCTTTCACGAGGCTGTTTCTGGAGGTATGTTTACTCCGTGTGGGGGCTGCAGTAGGTGGTCGCAGCCCGCATACGCAGCTGGGATGAGTGTATGATGGAAGGAGGAAGAACCGCAGCACAGCGACTCATCGCCCGGGTTTATGCCCGATAACATGCATGGTCCTGGGGGTTGCTGCTCGTGTGACCCCCCTGGTCCTGGAGCTACTTTTTCGTCATTGTCTTACTGATTCCAAACTGCAGGGCATGGTAATACAAGTGTGTTCCGTTTAACATACGTGTGCATTAGTACATATTTGTGATCGCAGGTGCAGTGTGTAAGATTTGAATGGAAATGTTTTTAATCTCTATGGGCAAAATTTGAAAATTAATAATGTTTATACTTGTATAGGTATGAGTTAATAATAACTACAAATTGAGAATTATTACGTGAATATATTATATACATCCCAGGAGCAAGGCCCCTCCATGGGGGCGGCCATGTTGCACCACCATGTTTTTACCATAGCCCTAAATGGACAAAGTAACAAAAGTCTATTTTGAATTTTAATAACTGGATGATGCCATAGGTTCTCCAACATGCTCGGTGAGGTGTTTATAATCAACTGCACCTTCAACACTAGATGACACTACATTTTCGCAATGAACCTTTAAAGGCAATTACCAAAGAAAAGGCAAGAAATCTCAGTGGAGGAAGTAAAGTAGTTAAAATTTTAAATGAAATGTGCTTAGAAATATAATAATAATTTCACTTGATTTGATTAGATTAAATAAATTGATCATGTTAATTTAACTAACCATAATAAATTGTCAATTATTACAATAAAAGTAAATGAGAGAGTCTTAGAGGTAGCCCCAGTAATTAGATGAGTAGCCACAGCAGCCTGTAAATCTAGCACTGCACTGATGTTAACATGGGGGACAAAGTAAAACAATATGAAGTTTAATTGCGAAATTTGTGCAAACTAAGAATATTGGATTCTCAGATTGATTGAGAAGAGTCTCAGTCAATTTGCCCCAGGCAAAACATGGTTTATTTAGACAACCTAACACAAAGAGAAGACCACAGAGAGGATATGTCTCTTTTATGTTACTTACAACTGAGGTATTTAGGCTTGTGATCGTAAAGTCATCACATTTTTCAATATTATATTAAAATAACTGTTTTAGTAGTTTTTGCAATGTAATGATTTCGACTCCCCGGTCACAGCTTCAGGATATGAAGCCCCAAGGCCAGATCCACTATAAGTGGAGACTGCCCCGGGGTCCAGGCTCATTTTGCAACAATTACTTTGCAGTAATTAGATAATTACTAATTTGTTGCAGCATGCGCCCTATTAAATAAGTCTATTATGAGTGTGATTGTCACTATTTCTTACATGTATTAATGAAACTATATTCTTAATATAACATCATGGCAGAATACACCAGCTCTTTCACACCTAAGGTTGTCGAATGTTCTCCCACCGAGCAGCCTTTAATTTACATGACAATATGGTGGTAATGCCTTCATTACCTGCGGCAGTGTGGTCACACTGGGTTCCCTCATAGGGGGTCAGCAGGGCACTGATTATGTAATTCCTATACTGGATGTGCAGATGATTACCTCCTGACACTTGGAGGAGAATGGTAATGTGGAATTGGCTGTATTTAGTTGACGAGATCCTACTTCAATGGTAAAGGCACATTCTTCATATTTTAAGATATCATTACTCAGAGAGATATTGCATTTTCTGGTGAGTCAGTACTAATAATGGTCATTTGAAGAAATTAAATAAACAAAAGTAAATAAAAAATAAACGAAATATCATTATGTTTTTTTATTTTTTTCATAGATCCAAAAAAATGTGACTGGAATCGGAGGCAGACGCACTCCAGTGGGCAAGGACCTCTCCTCCTACTTCACTAGAATGTACTTGATGAACGTGCCACCTGTTGCAGTGACGCAAGCAGAATGGAGAACCTGTGGCCCACCTGGAGGCTATAGCCTTCCGTGCTTCCATGACTCTGACACGGAGTTGTCGACCAGAGGCACACCAATCTCAGACAAGGTCCAGATGATCATTCAGAGCCTCAGGAGCTCCCAGTCCTCACTTGAGATGGGTGATGAGCTGGAGGGAAACGTGCTATCAGGACAGGAGGGTCATCCCCAGGTGTGCAAGCTTCCAATGGGGTCTTTCGTGGGAGCCAAATCCAAAAGTAAAGGTCCTGCTGAAAGCCAGCAGACAGGCGCCTCCCTGCCAATTAACCGTGAGAGCAGCGACTCGGACAGTGATGGTTCTGTGGACAGAGGAATCGAGGAGGCAATAATGGAATACTTGAAAGAAAAGGGGGATAGCAAACAGAAAGCGGACCCATGCTCCACGTTTCTCCAGAAGGAAACTACAGCTGAGGATAACCCCCATGGCAATCCATTCCTGATCGCAACCAGCCAATATCCAAGAATAGTCAAAGTTGAAAGCCTGGCACGACCGGCTGCTGTGCCTATTAAGAAGTATATCAAAAACAAGGCCTCAATTAATGACGGCACATTAAAGACATTTGATTCTGATAAAGGTGCAATGATCAGAAATTTGCCCGTCAGAGTGAAAGAGGAGCAGTCCGAAGATTCCAGTAGTGACGACGGCATCGAGGAGGCCATTCAAAGATACCAGCTTGAAAAACGAGAGCAGGAGAACCGAAGGGAACCTCTCAATCCATGTGCAATCAAAGAAGAGTCGGATTCCACCAGCGACGATGGGATTGAGGAAGCGATTTGCCGCTATCAGCTCGAGCAACTCGAGGAGAAGAATGTCCTTCAAACATTCACGCACAAAACCAATCTGTGTAGCAAGGCACTGATACATGCCATCGGGAGTACGAGCATGGGCAGCATGAAGAAACTCAAGCAAACGAAGAAGACCAGAGAAGTGAAACCACTTCCTCCATCTGCTCTCAAGAATCCACTGTTGGAGAACCAGAAAGGCAAAGGAAACGGTTTACTCTCTTTCAAAGTGGATTGTGTGAGGGATCAGCCTGCACCTGTTCCCTCAAAGGTCAACACAACCGCAGAGCTCATGTGTGCTGAGGCAATACTGGACATTTCAAAAACCGTCATGCCCGAGGTCTTCCATCACGGCGTTGGCCTCGGCGGTTGTGCCGTGACCAAGTCTCCTCTCCAAATCGACACTTGTCCAGATGAAGACAGTGACGACAGCTCCGTCGATAGCGAAGACGGGATCGAGCAAGAGATCAGGAAGTTTCTGGAGCAGAAGGCCCAAATGCACAAAGAGCCACCAGCCTCAGCCGAGACCCAAGAGCCTCAGAGAGTGAAACAGGTCACGACCCAGAGGAAACTTTCAAGACTGTCGCTGACACAGAGGAGGAAAAACAAAGAAGAGAACGGTTGCAATCCCAACATGTCAGGAATGGATAACACTGTGGAAGTAATGCCCTCGGAATCCTTGCTTGAGCACAAGAAGGATCTAAGCCCAGACAGGAGTCAGGCTCACTTACGTAAGATGGAACAAAGCGGAGACAAAAGCAGCTCTCTTGACAGTGACGAGGACCTAGACACGGCCATCAAAGACCTGCTCAAGACGAAAAAGAAGTCAAAGAAAAAGACCAGAGACTTGAAGAGGAAATCGAGGAAGTGCCTTAAGGATGAAGGACCGCCGCTAACAAACGCGACACAGACCAAAAAGTTCAAACCCGACCCTTTTTCAAAGCGCTCCACTTTGAAGAAAGTACAAAAGATTGATGATGATGTGAAGGCTGGACTGAGCAAAAAGAACATCATCCAGCATAAACAAGCTGATACAAGTTCAAAGGCCAGTGTCCGTGAAGGGGAAGTGGAGATAGTGACTGGAGGTGAAGACTCCCTGCACATTGCTCACACCCCTCTCGAGATGGAGGACGACAGTAGCTCGGTGGACAGCGACGACAGTATCGAGCAAGAGATCAGAAGGTTCCTGGCCGAGAAGGCCAAAGGTTCCACTTCACTAAAAATCAAAGACGTAGAGGAACCAAGGAACGGTTCTATTTGTGGCTTATTTCGAGATGAGGACATCAAACAAGAATCTCAGCTGGCTGAGATTTCAACAATAAGTACCTCCACCACCGCCAATCCTTTCTCTGGACAAAGTAACTTGCCACAGGATAGACCGTCTGCTCCCACACCACAGAGTTTGGCACCAGGCATCTTTGGTGCACAGCCCCGCCTCTCCTCCATTCCCTCCTGCAGCCCCAGTGTTATGGAGCCAGCAGACGGAGCCAGAACAGAAAGGAGGTCCAACACCTCTGGAGATCAGTCGCAGCCGGCAAGAGTCAAACCGGCTCTTAGTCCCAGCGCCTCCGCCCATTCTCGTTCCGAGGCGATCAAGTGGCGCCAGAGTTTTGGACTCCCCATCACAGACACGAGGACACTCAGTAGACTTCCATTCCATATCACCTCATCTAAAATCAACGAGACCCCATCACCGACTCTACCACATCAAAGCAGAGGCGCCCACCATGCCCTCGGCTCTGCTTGGTCCTCCACAAAGACCAGCGGAGTCTCGTTCCCCTGGACCACAGGGAGGACTCCCACTTCCAAGTCCCCCGTCATGAACCTGTTGTCCTCACCCAGGCAGCACCCACCCAGGTTGTCTTTCACACAGGGCCCGGCACCCGGCCGGAGCTCACCCAGCTCTCCCATGGAGGGAGAGAGGCAGAGCATGGTGCACATACCCAAGGACAAGAGCGTGTTTGTGGAATTGGAATCGAACCGGACCAACCACGTCCAGGTTCGGAGCAAGGAGAGGAGCGTGGGAAAGAAGGAGGGAGGCAGCTTGCTAATCGAGATAAAGAAAGAAGGAGAGGCCTTGGAGATAGGTGATGGAGAGAGAACACAGGAAGAGTTTATAGATGAGGCAGAGTGTGAGGCAGACGACAGGAGAGATCCAGGCAAGCAGCAGGGCTTTTCCACTTTGTAAGTATCTCCTTTAGCCATTCTCTCCGATAGCAACAGTTATTCTTTGGGTAGGGTGCAATCAGGCTTCATTTATACGCTCTAAGGGAATGGTTGTTCATATGATGAGGAAGCAGAACTGGCATTTTTTAAGGAAAGGAAAGTGTGTTTGTACATTTATACAGCGATGTAACATAACGGCACCAGCTTTGCTTCGTACGCTGAGGTCGATTCACGAGCCCTTGGAAAACAATACTTTGATAAACAGGAAGAGGCGAGCTTCATGAGTAGTAGATGAGAATTATTCAAAGATTTTCTACAGAACACAAAATTATTTTAGTGATCCAGACAATACACATTGAAATGTAGGTCTAATTTAAAGGTCCAGTATGTAAATTATTTTGATGAAATTGTTTCCATATCTATCGGCAGGAATGGAAGATGAACCAATTATTCTGATTCTGTTCTGTTTTTGTTTGTGAATCACTTGAAAGTACTAATTGTTGTTTTTCTATCAAAATAAAGTGTTTTGTTTATATTTACATCAGGATTGGGTCTTCTCCTTGGAGGCCACCATAATGCTCCATAGGAGCCCAGTCCAAAACTATGAAAAAAATAAAGAATAAAAATGTATAAGAAATACTAATGGGAGGAAATGAGAAATACATCAATTCTGACTTGAAAACACAATTTGAGGTCCCATAATCTGACTCACTAGCTCCATTTTTGTGCACATTTGTGCTGCTTAAGAAAATGACAGGATTTGCTGACCTTTGACCCCATATTTCAGCCCTAATTCAACCATTTTCCTTAGCTAAATTAATTGACAACAAATTGAATGAATTAATAGATGGGAAATTAAAGCTCATCTGCAGATGAAACCCACCGTCAAGCCGTTTGAACTTTACACCCCTGGGCTCAAACATCAGAGGCCGCACCATCACTTCTCTCACCAAACTCGATATTTAGTGTGCTAATTTCTCTGTCATGTAAAAAGTTTTCTTGAATTTCCAATGTGAAAAAAGGCTATTTATTTTTGTTTATGGAGAAAAAAAGAGAAAAGTTACTGACCATGCTGTGCATCGCCAGGTTTTGTAAATGTTTTTTGTACGTTTTTTTCCCCCTTCAAAATAAAAAATAAAAAATAATAACCTTTGCTGTGTCTCTTAAGTGCATCTGTGTAATAAAGAGTGTGATCCTAAACTCCAGTGGGGGACTTATTCATTCAGTGCTTTGCTGGACTGATTATATGAATGGGGAGTGGTCTGATG
>JAFBJT010109372.1:0-32576 GCA_016785325.1 Chascanopsetta lugubris
CGTAAAAATATTAAAATAAAAGATTATAATAAAAATAAATCTAAAATTTGATGAGAACACTGTTGGCGAAACGGAGACTAAACTGCAAACAACTGTAAAAACTACAAAAGTACAAAAACAGTTCATTCTTTAGGCAATTATTTATGTCAAGGAACTACTTCAAAAAAGTACAATATAAACATGTTTAATTTTTTTACAAAAACTCTGGGAGCTGGCAGTCTCCTCATATTTATCCACATTTATTTGAAATGTGTCTCTCTTTTACAGAATCCTCCTCTCGTTTCTGAACATTTAAATAAAAAACAAAGTATGACACTGCAAACACAAAAAATGCTTTGAGGAGGTGTTTTCAATTGAAATATGATGTAATTGAAACAAAAGCTGTAAAACTGTATGCAACCCAGCAAAGAAACATAACCCGTACCCTTTGAGACTACCACAAACTATTGTCAAATCAATAAATGATTTTCTCTTAAGTGATATTTGACTGTTTTATATTTCTCACTTTAAAGCACAATAAAAAAAATCTGATTGTGAATAAAAGTTACCGGTACTTAAAATAAAAAAACGGTTGCATGTTTAGATGTATTGATTCCAGTATGAGGCTTATGTAAATTCCTCTCATCATGATTTAAGACCTGAAATTTGGCATAATGATTAAAATAGCTGAGATACAAATATTCTGAGGTACTTAAAGGAGTCATATTATGGTACTTTTACACCATTTACCAAACCCTAACTACACTAAGTGTTAAATGACCTGTTGCCAATGCTTTTTTGAGGGGGCATGTCAAAGAGACGCTCCCTGAGCTGTCAATCACCCACCCCTCCCCTCTCTTCTCCTCTCCCAATTAATCATTTGCATGTGGGAAGTCACTAGGTGCCAAAAACCACCCCTTTGACACTAAATACCTTAAACAGTGTTTTTTCATAATGTAACTCCTTTAAAAGTGTTAAAGGTGAAAGAAAATGTGTCATTCCAATGTTCCTGACAACTGAGGACATGTCACTTCCTTAAACTTACAAATATTCTTCACTCCTAATGTCAAACATATTCAATCGCAAAAAAGTGGAACTCTAAAAAAAATGTAATGTCATCGTTCATTATTCAGTTAAAAGACTCAAGAAGAAAACTGGGAGAAAGAGGGAAAAGTCCTCTGTATTCACACATTACTCTTCAAAAACAAAGTTAAATACTAAAACTAAAAATGATTTGCTAAATGTACAGACAAATAAATGTTTCACTGTGTGTGTGTGTATAAACAGAGTGTGGTGTTCACACCGTGACAAACAGTGCAGGTCAGTTCAGTAGGTTCACTCTGTTTACTCCTTCCTCGCCTCTGCGTCCTCCTTCAATTTCTGCTCCTGCATGCGACTCCGAGTCGAGCCTGAATAAGATCAAATGAAAAAAGAAACTTTAAACATTGGCAGGTCGGTCCACTTCCATAAAAACATGATGACATCATCAGCAGGAGAACATGGACAGAATACGTGAGGCAGTTTGAACTTACCTATCTCTGTGAGTTTTTGTATTAGTGTTGAATCCTGACCAGATTTGCTGTGGAATGAAAAACATGCGGTGAGTTCCATTCTCCCAACAAAAGAAAGACAAGAGAAGAATTACTGACACAATTTGAAGGTGTAATGTGTACGATTTGGTGACATCTAGTGGTGAAGTTACATGTTGTATCCATCACCTCACCCTCACCCTTCTGAACATGCAGTTATCATTAAAACTCAAAAGATGTTTAGTATGTCCACTTTGGGCCACTGTAAAAACATGGCGAGGGAGGAGGGAGAGGACCCGCTCATTTAAGGGTAATGGGGATAAAAATCCATGAAAATGTCCATTTGCAATTGTTTTGTAATATTTTTCTTGACAGAAATGAACAAAATCGTACACACATCGTACACAATAATATATATGTTTGTATCTAAGTCTATTCACATCTTTGAATTGACTATTTATGAGCAAACTAGGACTACGCACATATTTGTCTTTGAATTTATGAAGATAAAGGTTGAAAATATCAAATCATAACAACATGTGGGACCAACCTGCCGTCAGCTTCATCTTGCCCATCGACATCAAATCGCAGCCTCTTCAGAGGCTTGGGGGCGGAGCCGAGATCCAGAGTTCTCTTGAAGGAGCGATCACTGCTGTTCACCATCTGGTTGATCTTCTGGAAGCGACTGGAGAGCTGTGGACGAACGCAAAATAAAAAACTGCAAGGTCAGTGGGGGAAGAGGTAATTACCCTGGCAACTGATATTCTATATATTGATTAAAAGAGTTTCTTACCCCAAACGATTCACCAATGGATACCAGCATTCTGTAAAAGGTAATGAGATCAGGTAATGAAAGGTGCAGTGTGTGTTATTTTGGTCATTTTGTTAAACTCTAAAATATTACAAAACAATTACAACCTGACATTGTTATGAAATTACTATCATCTGAATCTTTTTTCTTTTCCCCATTACGCTTAAATTAGCCCATTCATTTATATTTCCATGAGGAGCAGGTCCTCTCTACAGGGGCCGCCATGATTTTACTGTAGTATAAGTGAACAAACTAAACATCTTTTGAGTTTTGATGACACCTGAAGTCTACCTTAGTGTCTCCTGCATGCTCAGAAGGGTGAGGAAGTGGATACAACATGCGACATCACCTCTAGACGTCACCAAATCTTACACAATGCACCTTTAAAGGTGCAGATGCATTTTGAAAATAAATCAATTAAAATATCATGCATGTATACGTAAAAAGACTGACTTGGAGCGAGGAGTCATGATGCCCGGAGACATGCGTGGGCTTTTCAGGGGCGAGATGTAGACGTTGTTGCTGCCGGGCACCCGCAGAGGTGAGTTAGGGAACTTGTAGGGGCTGCGTGGCATTTGTGGGATTGGAGAGAGGGTCGGTGGCTAAAGAGATAAAAACAACAACAGTTAGAGGGTATTACTGACTTATAATATGATTTGCACAAACTGTAACTGGAGGGTTGTCTTACTCTGGGGGAGGCGTACTGAAGGATGTTGGTTTTGAGCCTCTGCATGAAAACTTGGTTGTAGAAGACAATGATGGAATCATGGTGTCCCTCGTTGATTAAAACATGCTTAAATGTCTGTAACACACACCCACATGAAGACATTTCAATTCGACAAGGAGTGTAACAACAACATACAGGGGTGACTGAAAGGTTAGGTCACCTCCTGGCTGGTGTTGGGCAAATTCTTGTAGGCAGTGACGATGGTTTTGAAGCGCAGATCAATACTCTTCACTTTGCAGATGGCGTACATGGCCGACATCATCAGCTGCAAGAGCAAGGGGGAGGAGTTAGAGAAGAAATGTGAGGAGTGATGCTGAGGAATTGAGAGACTGGGAGGAGGAAGAATCAGAGAGAGCAGCAGCATCATCAGGTTACCTGGTCGAGGTGGCGGTCTCTCATCAGCTCGTGCTCGTGCTGCAGTGTGTGCTGGAAAAGCGTCCACATGATGGGCTCCAGTTCAGGGTGTGAGGAGAGCAGGTAGGAGCAGAGGCTCTTCAGCCTGGTGTAGGCCAGGCGGTACACTAGAGAGAGAGAGAGGGAGAGAGAGAGAGAGAGAGAAGCAGAAAGAGAGGGAACATGGAGGATTACTGCACTGAAGTAAACTAGCACAACAAATTTCCAACATTTTCTTGTGAAACGCAAGAAATCATATCGGTACTTCAATATACAATATATAATATATTCCATACCTGACAGCAGTGGAGACCAAATGGAAATGTGCAGATAATTACAACACATCATTATCAATGTTAAAGACAAAGATTTACCACGACAATCGTTTTTGTGAAGAAACTAGGCAACAAATAGTAACTTGTTGATTCTTTTGTTGAAATCAAGGAGAGGCTGGTGTACGGTTTGCTTTGGAGTGGTCACACTGATAGAACTGTTCAGTATCCAGCATCGCAGCTAGAAACTCTGTTGGTCTATTTGCATGTTATGTCCCTCACCCCACCCTTCCCTTTTGCCCATAAAGCTTAGAAGACGTTTGGTAAGTCCGCTCTGGGCTACTATAAAAACATGGCGGCACCTGTACAGAGGATCCACTCCTAATGAAAAGTGACAGAAATGACTGAAATCGTACACACTGCAGCTTTAAAAGTTATGCACCAAACCAGTTTCTTCTGTAAGACCACATTCTAACACACAAAAGGCATTAGCATTGTAGTTACACACTAGTAGCACTGAATAAACACAAAATCCTTTGCATGTGTTTATGCAAGTTGAGTATGCAAATCTCCCTCAGGCATTTGTTGGGAGGTTTCTGAACATGAAAAGTAAACAAAATTAAGCAAAGAGGCTGATTTACCTGACTAGCTAAAACATAATTGAGCTACAAAATAAATAAAAAAAAGTCCATCCTTTGGTTTAACACCTTTAAACTGTATATAGTGTATCTTAAAGGTGCAGTGTGTAAGATTTAGTGATATCTAGAGGTGAAGTTGCATTCATCACCTCACCCTCACCCTTCTGATCATGCAGGAGAACCTATGGTAAACTTCAGTTGTTATTAAAACTCAAAAGATGTTTAGTTCATCCTATCTGGGCTAACGTACAAACATGGAAGTCCCCATAGAGAGGACCCGCTCATCGTGTAAATATACATTAATGGGCTCCTTTAAAGGTAATGGGGAAAAAAATCATTATTTTATAAATCCATGAAAGTGTCAGTGTGTAATGTTACATGTATGTAAGTGACAAAAATGACCAAAGTCTTACACACTGCACCTTTAAACAAACGTAATCAAAGTACGAGGCATCTTACATTTCTTATAGAAGAGGCTGAGAGAGTTGGACTTGGGGTGTCGAGGATTCTGACTGGTCGGCTGAGTGGGAGCCTGAGAGTTGACCGGGCCTGGAGACTCTGGAGGCAAGACGCGGTGACCAGCACGCATGGGGGACAGATATCTGTAGGACATGTCAATTATACCAACCTTTAAGTAAACAGTTAATAACTGTGAAATGAGTAATAATATTAGAGGGAGTATGACTCAGTGTGGATATTAGCAAATAGTTCTCATGATGACATTAATCCATGACTTCATCAGAGTGACAAGCTCTTGGCTCTCAGTGGTTTCACAACAGCTCAAAGGATCTGGAGGATGGTTGCTGTTGCTGTTGTTTGAAAACAGACTGACTGTGGAATGAGGGACTCACAGGTCTGCTGCAGTGTGGTTGTGCTGTAGGGGTTGGTTGAAACTGGCGGGAGTCTCCACCTGCTCTGAGGCTCCGCCCTCCTGCTCTTGTTTCAGGAGCTCAAACAGCGGGGAGTCCTGGAGAGAGAAGCATGATGAATTATATTCAATTAAAAGTAAATCTAAGAAAATAAACTGTTTTAATGGAAAACAGCGCGAGGACTGGGGTGTAATGATTAGAACAAAAGGAAACCTCAGCGCGTTTCATATTATAACACTATTTAAAATGAACCTTTACAGGTGAAAATTACATTTTCACCAGCACTTGTGCATCCATGTCAACGTTTAACAAATATTGTATTTGTTCATTTAAACATCATATAACATGTCTTTTTTCAATTTTGTTGCGCAACACTCTAAACAGTGAATTATATGATAAATATGATTAATAGTAAAGTCTGAATTTCACACACGAGAAGTTCAACTAGTTTTTCTCTTTCATTGTTGATCATTTGGCAGTTTATTTGTTAAGCAATTTGTGTTCTTTGACAACACCTTTCAAAGAACGTTCAATTTAAAGACAGTTAGTGTAAATGCAATGATAAGAGAGCAGAAATACTGTAGTTTAGTTAGTTAGTTACTGAAGGCCTGGGATTCGTATGTTGCCCTCGTTTGTTCTCGTAGGTGGGTCGCGACCAACGTTAAAGTGGATTACTGCCACCTGCTTTGTTCAGTTGCCTGTACAACTGCAATGTTCTTAGACAATTAATCAATAGCCAACTATGTTAAGAATCAATTTTGATAAATTAAATTGAGAACCTAATGAAACTCTACTAGATATATTCGAAAATAGCCATTAGAGTTGCCCAATGGAGCATCTTAAAATCTCTTGTTTTGATCGGTACCTGAACTTGCTCAATTGACAGTAATGTAGATAAGGAAACAATAATAAAAGAAATTACAGAAGCAAAGTAAAAGATGGGAATTTTTTGTTTGGAAAATTACTGCAACAATGACTCAATTGTGTATATGTCAAGTGACTAATTGAATGGTCTAGGTATTGTTTCAGCTCTTTCTGCCAAATAAAAGAAAAGTCACAAGCCATTATGATATATTATGATTGAATTAGAAGAGCAATGAAATTATAAAACCATTTAATAAATCATTTAAAGTTGACCAGATGACACTTCTCATAGAATCCTATCAAATCACACATTATTTGGCAGAGAGGTAGCTTAGTACATGAGCTCATACCAGGAAGTGGGTGTGGCCACGACTCAGCCACTTAAACAGAGAGGGCAGGTACAAACCTGCTCTTAATACATTCCTCGTGTCAGGGCTGCCACACCCAGCTGACGCAAATGACATGACACTCAAAAGTGTTCACTCTGCATTTGTTTGGACTGACAACACTCAGGGAGTTTACTATAAACTCAAACTTCAGTTAAGGTCTCAACATTTATCTGTTATTTGAGAAACAAATATAAAAGACTGATCCAACCAGTCACAAAGATCATGAACTAAAAAGTTAAACACAGAAACTGGGAAAACCATGATCCACAGCACTATCTGATATTTCATATTTCAGGTAAGTGCAAGCACAAAGAAGGGAGGGAGGACTTTCCTCCCAGTGGAGGCTCCGCCCCCTCTGGTTTATGACTGAGGTTGAGCACTCAGAAGTTTCAGATTCAGTGTGACGGCAGCAGAGTGACAATGCCCCCCGCCCTGCAAATAGGGCTGCGGCAGGAAGAGACCGAGGACGGAGAGACAGAGCTGGAGAAAGACCCGTGAAACGTCTGTCAAATGGAATAAACATTCAAACAGTGGAGGACGACTGAAAAATGAGATGTGGAATACTGGACATGGAGGACACATTTGAAAATTTGCTTCTGTGGATACAATTCCAGGTATTTTGCGGAGTTGCTCTGTGTTTGCAAATATCAAAAGCTCGCAAGATGTTCATTTGATTTTTTATTAAACTAGAAATGCCCCAGGCTCACCAGCTAAACATGTATAACAGCACTCTTCAAATAATCGTCAACAGAAGTGTTACTCAGAATAACACAAACTGTGATAAGGGAGATCACTTCAAGTATCTAATGTACAGCGTGGTCTTCAGCGTGGTTTTCATACTCGGGCTTTTACTCAACCTGGTGGCCGTGTACATTTTCGGCTGCACGTTGAAACTAAGAAATGAAACCACCACCTACATGATCAACCTGGTGGTTTCCGACTCTCTGTTCGTTCTCAGTTTACCCTTTCGGATCGTATACTTCATCAAGCGCGAGTGGATGTTCGGAAGCATTCTCTGCAAGATCTCTGTGGCCTTGTTCTACACCAACATGTACGGCAGCATCCTCTTCCTCACCTGCATCAGTGTCGACCGCTTTCTGGCCATCGTGCATCCGTTCAGGTCGCAGACTATTCGCACTAAGAAGAACGCTAAGCTGGCCTGTTGCGCGGTGTGGCTGATGATTTTTGCTGGGAGTATACCTGCAGGCATTTTCCTGGACACCACTTCGCCCAAAAATGAAAACTCGTCCACGAAATACTGTTTCGAAAACTACTCCAAAACCCAATGGAAGGCTGAGCTGTCCAGAGTGGTGGTGTTGATGGAGACGGTGGGCTTCATCCTCCCTCTACTGATCAACGTCTTCTGCTCGGTCATGGTGCTGCGGACACTAAGGAAGCCGCAGACTATCAGTCGTGGGGGCAACCTAAACAAGGCAAAAATCCTGAGGATGATCTTGGTGCATCTGATCATTTTCTGCTTCTGTTTCATCCCCTACAATGTCAACCTCATTTTCTATGCCCTGGTGCGCTCCAATGTCCTCAAGGGGTGCCATGCGGAGCACGTGGTCCGGACTATCTACCCTATAGGTCTGTGCTTAGCGGTCACCAATTGCTGCTTCGATCCAGTCATTTACTACTTCACCTCAGAGACCATCCAGAGCTCCATCAAACGCAAGACCACGGCGTGGCAGAACGGAGCCAGGCTGTTCGACAGGCTGCAGGTGGACAGCACACAGAGCAGCCCGAGCTCAACACCTCAGAACCTGACACTGAGGACTCTGAGGGCAAAGGTGTTTATCAATGAGTCATCAGTCTGATGGAAACGCCATTACATCGTATCTTTAAGAACAAGGACAAGGAGTGGTGACGAGGAGTGACCATGGCACTGACACAAGAGAGTTTGACTAAACCTCAAGACACCGAATTAAACATCTTTAAGTGAGTGAATAAATAAATGCCCGTCCCCAGTTTCAATTTTCAATTTATGTGGAAGCCTTGTTGATGTGCATGGTGCTTTTGCACATGAGACATTACATTTTTGAAAATTCTTGTCTAGCAATGCTGAACCAGTATTACTGCTTTTTAATGTACTGTGTCATTTTTTTAAGTATTTGTGGTCTCAACATGGCTTTGAAGCACTTTGAGTAGCAGTGTGTTTAGAGACAACATTTATTCCTTGGAATTCAGAAAGAAAATAATCACTGACAAAGTTTTGGGGGGTTTAAATTCACTATTTGTGAAGTATCTCATATTCATATCTCACCGGGTGATTTTGTCAATAATCTGGATTGTACATAACACACAGGCACACGTACTGTGGTTGGCCAATACCATGAGTGCACGATGACTCGAATTTTTCAAATACAGGTGTGATTAATGATTAACAGACAATATTGCACATGGACCAGCTTATCTGTATAACTTTTCATGGTAAATGTAAGGAGGATATAAATAAATAAATATACAAGTACAAAACTTTACTTGAAATACTCAAAATGAAAATGCAGCTCAGAGTAAAATATGTGGAACATTGGGGGAATGAGCTTGTTTCTTCTTGTAAGAAGAAAAACGCTGCAAGACTGAGCATTGCTGCATTCCTGCTCAGAGACTTGGCCTGAGGATCTGCACCGACATGGAGACTTTCACCATCACTACGCACGACTGACAAGAGATTGGGAAACCACAGCAGGCGAGCAATAACATGCCTCCCGCAGCAGAAGAGCGTTTTTTAAATAAAGTACAGCACACAGGCCGTTGCTGAAAACACTGAGATTAATGACGGATTAACCACTTTTCTACGTCTCATTTTGCCAGCTTTGGACTCCTTACACTTCTCCATGTAATAACAATAAAGTCTGTACTCCCGTCTTTGCTTCACTCAAAAACAAATATATATGTTCTACTGCTGATTGTTTGCCTTTTTAAAAGTTTTAAAAAGAGTTTAAGTTGACATAGCAGCCTGATTATATTCAGAGGTCCATTTATAATTATTTATAATTAAAATCAGTGGTTGTTGTAACTATGTACAGACAGAGTTTACTGAACAATTATAACACACTATCTGATTTCTATCTGTAAGAATAAGCATTTCATAATCTATCTATTATAATCTATCTTTATTTACTTTTGCAACATGGGTTAAGGGTTTAATGAGTCTCATATCATCTGTACTCTAAGATACACTATGTTAAAACAAGTCCACCAGTTGTGTTCATAATGCATTGATTTAAGTTAAGACTGAAGACAAATATGGTCTCCAGTGTCACTGAGTCATTACTTGATCAGATATGTGAGAAGTCTAGTTAATAATTAACTATAATTACTTCTGGTAGGCAAATCTCGCGCATGTGTGTGAGTGCATGCACGCATGGGAAGTCAAGGGGAAATAGGTTGAAGTTTATTGGAGAGTAGGAGTGAGTGTGGGCGTGAGCGCCTCCTGTCAGTGGCATTCGTTCAGTCGACGCAACAGATTCCTGCTGCAGGTTCATTTGTGGTAGTCTTAAATAGGCATTGTTTTTTAGGGGACAATAAAGGTCGGAAACGGTAGGAATGTTCCGAGTTTCAGTCTTAAAAGGCACAGTGTATAAGATTTGGTGACATGTAGAGGTGAAGTTGCATGTTGTATCCATTACCTCATCCTTCTGAGCATGCAGGAGAACCTATGGTAGACTTCAGTTGTCATTCAAACTCAACATATGTTTAGTATGTCCACTCTGGGCTAATGTATAAACATGGCGGCCCCCGTAGAGAGGACCCGCTCCTCGTGTAAATATACATTAATCGGCTCATTAAAGGGGAATGAGAAAAAAAAAACTGTTAGGAGAATGTAAATTCATGAAAATGTCAGTATGTTATCGTTTTGTATTATTTTAGAAGTGACAAAAAAGACCAAAATCTTACACACTGCACCTTTAAAGGAGACCTGTAATACTTGTTAACATGGGTCACATAAAAACAAGTGTGTCCTGTCCAATCCTAATAGAAAAGCCCAGAGTGCTCTGAGTGTCCAGCTGGTCGAGTCTCGTGTTTGGTCAATGTTCCCAGCTGAAGTGTCCCTTCTAGTAAAATGTCACACTGACCCCTAGCGACCTCAGCTTGAATGTGAAATGGAATCAAAATCCAGTCCCAGGTATTTCACCACCCTCTGTGGAGTCCCTCCCCCCACATTGAAGGACAGGAAAACATGGCGATAGAAAAATGACTCCTTTCACACAGCCTTGCAAAAAATAATGAAGAAATTACACTCACCCTCGTCCACGCAATCCTCTCCATGATCAAGTTCTCGCACATCTCCAGGTGTTTGACGATATCTTTGCTCAGGGTGGGGTACGCCTTGATGAAACTCTCGATGACTTTGTAGAAGTCAAAAGCGGCAAGGTCGAACACGTCCAGGATCCAGGGGAAACAGACATCTGACGCTGTCGAGTCACCACCACCATGGTTGAGTCCCCCTGACTTAAAACAGCTCTCTGAACACATTAAACAAAACAACACACAGATTACACTGGTACTGCTTTACAACGGCATCTACAGCTGATTCGTAGGCTAATAACCTGACACACCTCCATATGCTGCCATGACCACCTCCAAAGCACATGCCAGGAGTGATGTATGGAATGTGGAGTCATTGAGGAGTTTACTGGAATGGAAACCACACGATTTAAGGCAAATAACTTGTGACAACACATCAAAACTTGCAAGTACAAATGATTACACACCAACACTGACTGGCATACATACCTGAAATTTTGCACCGACAGCCGCTTCTCCTCCTGCAATTTGGAAAAAAAAATGAAACAAATATGATTGCTGGTATCTAGTTGTTTTGTAATATTTTAGTAAGTGATACAATGACCAAAATCTTACACACTGCTCCTATAACTTGATACCTGTTAACAGGTTTCATTTGGTATCCATTGTATTGTTCTATGACCAGGAGAGCATTGGCAAAATTGAAAATGAAAGGACTTTGATTGTAATATTTAATATTCAACTCAATTAATCAAGAGTAGGTTCAAGTAATATCCATATTTGAATTCACATAGGCAAAAACTAAAAATATGAAGTATATGATCAAAATCTTCAATACAGTGGATGAAAGATAGATTTAGTTAAGTCACTTTACCGATTTCAACATTGACTCCATGACTTTATAATAAAGTCGTACTCCGAGGGTGAATCGCTGAGGAGACAACAGAATAACACAAAATGTCAGTCATTCGAGCCAATGTATCATCCTCATTTCCTCAGTGATTAATGAATCTCACCTGCTTTCCAAGAATGACACAATACGGACCGACAGCCTCACCAAATCTCTGGCTGAACGCCTGCCCCAGTGTCTCCAAGCGCTTCAGCACATCCTGAGTCGGGTCCACGGTACAATTCTACATAAAACCAGAAAATATTAAATTAAATTAAATGCACAATATGCCGCTTCAGGGGACATTTTATTTAGTAGGAACACTTGCTGGGACCAACTTTGAAATACGTGTCCAGGACAGTGGATGGCTGGTCCGCAGTGGACAGAAGATCGTTCCTCAGATGCTGGATGGAGTTCATTGCAGCTCTGATGAGACGGAGAAAACGGACCAAATAAAAAACAGTTTTAAGATATGTATACAGACATTGTTTTTATATATGATTGTATTGCTCATTTAATGATTTGTTATCAATTAAAGATGCAGTGTGTACGATTTGGTTCTTTTTGTCTTTCATAACTCTAAAATGAGCCCATTAATGTATATTTACATCAGGAGCGGGTCCTCTCTATGGGGGCTGCCATGTTTTTAAAGTAGCGCAGAGTGGATGCTCTTTACATCATTTTGAGTTTTAATGACAACTGAAGGTTAACATAGGTTCTCCTGCATGCTCAGAGAGGTGAGATGATGGATACAACATGCAACTTCACCTCTAGATGTCACCAAATCTTACACACTGTACCTTTAAAACGCACTAAACACCACATAGATTAATAAAATGCACTCATCTTGACTATGGATAGACGTATACTGGATTTGACAACTGTCTTTGCACCTGGGTTAATAAACAGACAACTCACCTGATAGGAGTCTGTGGAGGGATGATGATGGCCTCTTCATCTGCCAGGTTTTTCTTTGGCGTCCTCTCCACCTGCGACCTGAGAGGAGGAGAAAATTATGAATCAAACTTTCGACAATACCAACAAGAGCAACATTAAAATTCTGATTACTGAGGAAAAGAAAATTACACTTCGATTTTGGGCATGAGAACGGTTTCATCTCTGTCGAAGAACAGGCGTCCATCAATGTCTCTGCTCTTGAGGTAGTGTTCTTCGTATTGCTGGTTGAGCTCGTTCCCCTGGGGAGACAATTATAAGTTGAATTTGATCGATTAAATCCCAGATTTAACAAATTATTAACTGCTACAATGTATCAAAGCAGCAATGGTGCTATTTCACTGTTGGATGAAGGATTGAAGTCCAGTCTGTAGGATTTAATTGGCACCTGTTGGTGGTTCGGCTGAATATCTCTTATATCCCTCATCCTTCTCTCCCTTTACAAACACGTGGGAAAACAAATGGCAGTCTTCAGTCATCATCAAAACGCCAAAGGTGTTTAAATTGCCCATTCTTGGCAACTGTAAAAACAATATGGCCGCCTCCATAAAGAGGACCCACTCCTGACTTAGCTGTAAAAGGTTCATTCAAAGGTATCAACAACAATGAATTCATTATTTTTGATTGTACACAAATGAAATAAAACTTATATCTTACACAGTGGACCTTTACCTGCCCCTGACACATCTCACAATCTCGACCTTGGTAAATCGTTACTGCGCAAACATTGTTGATGGCAGAATGATAAGGAAACAGACAACACATTCAGAGTGACTTCTAAACAACCTGAGGACATTTTTACATTGTGCAATTGCCTCTACAGAGTCCCCAGCCTTATCTTACAACAGATTTAATGATTATAGCAGTGCAAGGTTCTGTGTTTATCCAACAAGATCTAAAAAACGAAAATATTCCTGCTGCACTCAAATTGCCTGTAACTCAAGTGTAATAAAACAATGAGAACTAAAATTACAATGATAACTTTATGATTTATCTCTATGGCCCTTCATAGGTGAGGCACATGATGTGCACCACCTGCTTGTTTGTGGGGCAATACCAAATCTAATATGTCCAGTGTCCCTCTTTTAGGATTTGCCTTTTGCTGTCTGCAAACAGCAGCATCCTGTGTCGGTTATAACCGTCTTGCCAATAAACCTCCCTCACACTCTACACAGACTCCTCCCACTTGAGTACACGTCCCTGCCACCATGTATGTGAAGACAAACACGAGAGAGCAGCAAAGAGAGGGTGCAACAGCTGTCAGACACTCAAACAATCAACGACAGCGACGGCCAGTCGGAAGAGATAACTAATGGAAACAGCGAGTGCAGAGCGAGCGGCGTGAAATCAAACAGTGGAGCAGGTGGTGTCATAATAACATAATAACAGCCCCTCACCTGGAGAACATCTGGGGATCTCGCAAGTTCCAGTGAGTCCAGGAAAGTGGAGAAACTGGTCTGGTAAACATTCTTCACCTGCAAACACAGTTTGCATATAGATGACAAATGAGGCTTAGAGCTCAGGAGGACATTGTGATGTGTCAATATGTTGGACTATGGGATGTAAACAATGTTCTGACTTCTTCTGCATTGCAGTTGTTCTCTTTGGACAAGGTTTCCAGCAGCTGGACGTCCATCTCGGGCTCAGGGGGTCGGGATTTGACTTTGCTCTGGTTGCGACGGGACGTTCGTGTGGGGGGGCTCTGCACTTTACTGATGGCTGATTCTGAGAGAGAAGAACATTGACGACAGTGAAACATCCCCAGAAACCAGACATAAGATGAAAAAATATATATTTAGATTGCATTTACATCCATCTAATTCTTGCACACTGATCATTTTAAAGCAGAGGTGTCAAACTCATTTGAAAACAAATGAGATTCAAGTGCAAACAAGTACAGTTGTGAATTTCAAGAAAACACTCAAAATTGAAACTGATTAATAAATGAAAATGTCTCATCTCAATACAACCAACATCAACTTTGCTAAACCATCCCATGGGCCAGATTGGACCCTCTGGGGGCCGGTTCTGGACGTATGTTTGACACCCCTGCTTTAAAGGATGATAGCGGTATTATGTGCAGCCATATCTACATCTAAGGAAAATGTTTCTCCATCAAGAGAAATTTCCACTTTGACTTCAAACTAGCTCAATCAACAAGAGTTTGTGAAGCTTTATTAAAGGTCCATTTATGTCACTTCTATCTATAGAAATAGAATTATATATAGACATTTTAGATGGGTGAGGTGATGGATACAATATGGAAACTTCAACAGTAGATGTCACCAAATCTTACACACTGCACTTTTAAAAGAGCGTTACTGTAAAGAGCATTACTGTAAAGAGGCTGCAGATGGTCCGGGGGGCAGCGCTTAATGAACAACTCCAGTGTGCAAAGCAGCAGCTGGAAGGATATGACCAGGTCATCCTCCATCTGTAAGACTCTTCCTGCAGACAAAGCACAGATGTCGCACATGAGAAGCACCATCACAACACTGCAGCTGACACTTCCATGACAACGAGGTGGAAATTCATTTGAGCTATCATATGGCCAAGAACAGAGGAGGAAGGAAGGATGAAAAGAGGAGGATGGAGAAACATGTAAACTATTCCATCAAATGTGTTAACAGCTTGATTCTACAATGTTTTGTCTTGATAACATGGATTAACTGACCTTTGGCCAGGAGAAACATTGTCCAGCAGCTCTGCATGGTCTCCCTCTCCCTTGGAGATAAGACATTAAACCGTTACTAGCGCTGCACCTAATCATCACACGTGAGAATATTAGGAGATCGATGTCTAACTTACGTGCCGTCAGAAACCAAAGCAAAGATCTTCTTGCAAGTCCTGAAACCAAAATATTATGATCAGTTTCATTTTCACCCAACAAACAATCTGGTAACCTGACGCCTCTGATGTGTTCACTACTCACTTCTCAAATCTCTGATAGAGAGCCAGAGTCACATCATACTTCTTCTCCAGCCGCATCATCGCTGAATTCACCTTGGTGGTGATCGTATCCAGGTTTACATCCAACTTCCTGACCAGAGCCAAGAACTCTTTAACACTGCGATAGAAAAGACGTATTAGTTAAATCAACAGGACAACTAACAGCATAAAAATGTAAGTTCAGCTCATGATTGCAGATTTAAAGGTGCAGTTTGTTAGATTTGGTGACATCTACAGGTGAAGTTCCATATTGTATCCATCACCCTTCCCACTCAAACATGCAGGAGAACCTATGGTCGCCCTCAGTTTTCATTAAAGCTCAAAATGTGTTTAGTATGTCCACTCTGGACTATTGTAAAAACATGGCAGCTCCCATATGGTGGACCCACTCCAGGTGTAAATATACATGAAAGGACTAATTTTAGGGTGATATAAAACGCAAGTCATACATTGAGGTACAATACAATATAGATAGATAGATAGATAGATAGATAGATAGTAGTGACAAAATTTGACCAAAATCTTACACCCTTCACCTTTAAATCATAATGCAATCATAATTCATTTTGAGACAATAAACATGAATACATTCATGTTACAAATGAGGATCCAGAACATTTGTGCTGACAATGCAGAACTAACACTTACTTCAGAGAAACTTCTTTCAGAACTTGGCTTAGGGTGAAACAGGCAGCATCCATGTCAGTGACAGTCACAAACAGACATGCCCCCCACAGCGGTTTCTCACTGTCCTGGAACACAACCCACAAAAAGATGTTAAAGAAAGTCAAACCACTAGTAAATGTCATACAGAGTTAGTCCACTTTTACGCTACAGAGCAAAACCACTTCCAGCCACTCTTTTTCCAATAACAGTTTTTGGAAATTCCCACCGTACACAGACATGTAAAAAAAACGGATGGTGGTTAAAGACTGGCTAAAACAAAACCAATCCTGCAACACATGACCTTGCACCTTTGCATGCTCTTTGTGCACGATGTTGTATTTTACCGAGTGCTGGGTTCACTTTTATAACTTAACTGTAACATTTCATAGTGACCATTTATGATAAGAAAAGCAAACCAGAAAAAGGGATGACATATTGTAACGATGCCTCTATGTACAGTCCCTATCAAACAAATATGAATATGTATGATGGATTAATTTGAAGGTTAAGATTTTGAATGCAACAAGATCCAGATAGAAATAGGTCAGCTGTTTATGAGGTATTTGTTACTTCACTATCATACTACCAAATGTATCGTGTGCAATATATTCATTATGTCACCGTGAAACAACCCTGTATATTAAAATCTTAAAAGGGTACAGTACGCAGACACATGCAGACTGCACTGCAGACAAAGCAACAAATTTGTTGCAGAAATTCTGACAGTTCACAGGAATTATCAGATTTGTATGAGTTTGTTTATATGTTGGGAAATCTATGTACAATGCCACTGAACAATGTAAACCAGGAATATTGCGTGAGTTATGTTATTTATTATTTATATTTGTTGTATTTGTCACTTTACTACTTCATATGTAGCTGTCTTACTCCAGTACTAGTAAATCCTGTATGTTACTAAAGAAATTAGTTTGACTATGATTTACGTTATTTAGAAATGTACTGTATATATAACCAATTTTAATCAGCAGTTTGATTTAAGGATCGTGTTTTTGATGTGTTTCCACACTGATAATAATATTCTTTAATATTGACTCACACACACAAAGTTTCCAACAATGACTTTTCCCTTGAGTAAGACAACTTGGATCACGGCAGGTCTTATGCATGTGCAAGTGTATGGAGATACATACAGGGACTTCATCCAAAGACTCCTGCACAGTTTTCCACAGGGTCCAGGCTCGGTCACACACCAGGTCTGAGACGTGCAGGCTCTTGCACAGGTTCAAAAACTCTGCATCTTTGTCTCTGTGTCTGCAAACAAGGAAACACACAATATTGTCAGTCAGCATCATGGAGAACAAAAACAACACAACAAAGCACACCCCTCTGAATGTTTGCTAGCCTCTGTTGCCATGAAACTGGAGTTTGTTGATGTGTTATAACAGTGTCATATCAGACATTACACGTACAGATTCAAATTTAGAGAGTGTGAGGTTTGTATTAGTGGTGTTAGCTTAACATTAGCAGGTTTAGCTTTGCATAGTGGCTAGCGAATCACCAGCAACAGCTAACAACACTTGGATAGCAACAAAGCTTACCTTCGCTTAGCATTACAGATACGATGTGAACACATGTTACGGAATAACGGAATGCGTCGTTGTTGCTAAGAGAAAGTGACAAGAGAAAAAATGTCCTACTTTTTCACTGATAACTCTGGACTCTCCTTCTGTTCAGGGGAGACACTATCAGCTCCAGCCTTCAGACCCTTGTTCTGTGCCGAAGCTGAGCCGCGCTTCTTCGGTGGCATCTCGGTACTCGGTTAGCTGAGAGCTACTTACAAATGTTTTCAAAGTTAAACTGTCTTTCTGCGAAGGACAGATGATGTTTACTAAGTTTAAATCCCACTACACGAGTTCCGCAGCAACAATACAACCCAGGCTGGCTGCCGACTTCCTGCCAGAGTAGGCGCTCGATTTGTAATTCGGGAACGCGCGGTTGGGCATCGGTGTCGGCGGGGTTTCAGTTGTTGGACGATCCCCACGACCAGAACTCAAAGTAACAAGAATAGGAATATATTCTCTGAGTTTCGTATATAAGGTACACCCATTTGGACCAACTGCTAACGTAAATAATATTGCCAAATGGTCGATTTGGATGTTAATACCCGCTCCATGTTTGGTTCTCCGTGTTTGGCAATAAGTACACAGTGTGCCCTCGGCTGAATCACGTGACGCACCAGAAACGAACGCATCCAAACTCATGAGAAGAAAACGCGGGAAAGTTCCTACGCAACATCCGCTTATTTGCATTTACCGCGCCATTCTGACCGGTTATAAACACATTTCCTCGCGTTGTGAATGGCATTCAAAGGAAAGTAATAGATTACTAATCATGAATAATGTAGTGCAAATACATCAAGTTATTACAGAGGTTTATAACCTGCACATGTGCTCTTATTTTGACCTGTTTTACGTCTTACCACGCACCATTACGTCGTGGCAGAGCATTCACTTCTCATGGGACGTTTCATACTTGTGAAAGCCACCGTGTGTAGGATTCAGTGATATCTGGTGGTGAAGTTGTATGTCGCAGCTCAACACTCTACTTTTACCTTCTCACCCAAGCATGAACCAGAGGGAGCCTTTTGTTATAAATAAAATTAAAATGTTTTGTCCATTCTGAGCCACTGTAAAAACATGGCGGCCTCAACAGAATACACTCTATTGATCAGTACAACTATTTTATATTCAGCCTTTTCCTTTAGAAATGGAAGTTTTCACCTATATCACTTGCACTTGATCTTTAGATGTGACAAGATAATATGTATAAATAAACTCAGCTGGCTTCAAACGGCAGATGAATAAACGAATCCATTGTTTCAACTACACTTGATCTTATTATGACAAAAAGGATAGTAATTGAGAATACATGCTTTACTTATATGGATATAATTTCTAACATTTGTGGGGATGATGTATCTGTAATCCATTATTCATGATTTGGGTAAAATCCTCACTCAAGTTTGAGTAACGTGATAACTGCAACTCCCCAGCACCTTGATCTATGTGCAAACACTGCTCCCTTGTGGTCAAAAGCACGCATTGTTACGTCAAAGTCAATTGAAAAAGCAATGTCCTTTACTTACTGTAAGTCCAGTCATCAGCAGGTGACCACGTCCTCGGTTATTATAGTACCATGGGTTTCTTTGAAAAATAACATTTAAGAGGGACATCTAAAAATAGAATAGTTTTAAAGAGTGCAAAAACATGTATACTTAGTCACAGTTAATGAAAAAAAAACAATAAATGAATTCCTGGTCAAGGCAAGGATACAAAGACATTTTACAATATTTAATAATTAGCCACAGTAATATACAAGAGAACAGCGACACCTGGAGGTGTACAAAGGCAAAGTGATGAGTCATGCTGTCATGATTCTGTAAAACATGGGGAAATAAAATGTTCTAGTTGTCTTCAAGCAATGATGCACTGACACTGATTAAGGCCAGTTTGCTGGTAGCTTCCATTTTAAATGAGTTTAATGTAACAGTATTGATTTATTACTGAACTGATGTATTTTTTACAGAGATCTGCTCAGCCAAAATACAACTCCAAATGTATTGAGACATTTCTAAATTAATTAATTAATTCTATTTTTTAGAGACAATACATGTAGGAAGTCAGACCATTATTAGAATTTTCCCATTGGTATCAATAACAACATTAAGTCTGATGACACTTACTTGCTGCTGTGGGAGATCCCTGCACTTTAAAATCCCCTTTACTAAATAAAAAGATCTCTGCTCCCAAAGCTGCATCTAACAGCTGTCAGTAACAATGCACTACCCCTAACTATCATGGCAATAAATACAACGCAGAATATGCACATTAAAATACACTAGCAGACTCTAATGTCAGAAGAGGATGATTCGGACTTAACAGCTCAAGCATCACAATGCAACACAATATAAAAAAAGTTACAAAATACTTTTCAATCATACTTCATAGTATAAATAAAGTCAATCCACTCTGCCCTGCAGGACACAGTCAGTTCAGACACCAGAGCCTCGCTGGGGCCAATAACGATACATTCCACTCTCTCTCATGACAACAGAGTTTTTTGTTGCCATGCGTCCGTCGCCGGCCTCTCCGCACACGCCGTCACGCCTGGCTGTCCGTCTCCCACGTCATGGCCGTGAAGTCCATGTCTGTCAGAGTGACGGTGAACGGACCCTCCACCCTCACGGGCTCCACACTCTCCGCAACCATCCTGGTGCTGTGTGGGTTGTTCACTCTCCAGGAATTCAGAGGTCTGATTGACTTCTGGAATCGCTGCAATACAGAAATATAAGACTTAAAGGTACACTGTGTAAGATTTGGTGACATCTACTGGTGAGGTTGCATGTTGTATCCATCACCTCCCACTTGAGCACGCAGGAGTACATAACGTCAGTTGTCATTAAAGCTCAAAAGATGTTTAGTAGGTCCACTCTGGGCTTTAGTAAAAACATGGCGGCCCCCATTGGGTGGACCCGCTCCTGATGGTGAATAAACATTAAAGAGCTAATTTTAGGGTTATGTAAAAAAAAGTCATACATTGGGGTGATTGATTGGGGACATTTGTAAAATTCTATAATTTCTATTTTCATAGATGGAAGTGACGAAAATGGACCGAAATCTTCCACACTGCACCTTTAAATAACAGATTAAAAAAAAGCTGTGTGCAGCATTTAATCACATTTTGAGATGAAGTTGCATATTAAATATCACTCACCTTACCATTTCAAATAAGCATATAGGAGAACAATTGGTAGCCTTCAGTTATTATAAAAAGTCAAACAGTGTTTAATTTGTCCATTCCAGGCTCCTGTAAAAACATGGTGGTGTGTACCATAGTACATGTATGTGATTAGACACTAATAAAATGTGAGTCAAATTATTTCATATCACATTGCTGTAGGTAAATAATGTAACCTAAATCACACAGACTGGCCCTTTAATGGTACAGTATGTGGGGAGTGATATGTAGGAGAACCTAGGGTAATTTCTTATGATTAAAACTTAAACAGTGTTAAGATTGTCCGCATTGGACAACAGTTAAAACATGTAAAGAATATCACATTAAAGGTGCAGTGTGCAAGATTTGGTGATATCTAGTGGTGAAAATGCATGTTGTATCCGTCACCTCACCCTCACCCTTCTGAACATGCAGGAGAACCTATGGTAGACTTCAGTTGTCATTCAAACTCAACAGATGTTTAGTACTGTAAAAACATGGCAGCCTCCACAGAGAGGACCCCCCTCCTCATGTAAATAGACATTAATGGGCTCATTTTAGGATAATGGGGGAAAAAACCATTTACGTGACTATAAATTCATAAAAATGTCAGTATGAAATTGTTTTGTAATATTTTTAGAAGTGACAAAAATGACCGTAATCTTACACACTGCACCTTTAATGGGCTCATTTGAGGGTAATGGAGAAAAAAACCACTTACGTGATTCTAACTTCATTAAAACGTCAGTAGTGAACATACCCTCATATCAGTATAATCGGATGTTTGAGTTTGGTGTTTTCTGGAAGCCCTCTGACCTGAATCCCACACACTGCACCTTTAAACAAGTGGAGCAGTGGCAGTGGGCTGGTGTTGTATTGTTCGTGTGACTGTGGCTTATAGGCGTAATCCGACCTGGCTGTGACACAGAGTGACAGAGTGGTGATACTGACGTCTTTCAGAGTTCCGGTTTCCTTGCAGATGGCCACCACGGCCCAGATGGGGATCTGGAGGCAGCAGGTGGCGCCCATGCACACGCCCAGCGCCTTGCCCCACCGCGGGTACACGTAGGAGCCGTAGTGCAGGGAGGTGTTGTACATCTCGATGAAGATGTACGTCAGGATGAACTGAGGGGAGGAGGCGGAGAGAACGTTTGAGCGTGAGGTCACGGAGGGGGGAGGAGTCTCGCGGAGAGGTGGAGGAGTGCTGCAGGAGGAACTCAGATTGAATGTCAGTCTTTCCTTTTCAATTATTCAACGCAAGATTCCGGCACAGTCGGCTTCATTTCATATGAGGGACGATGCCGTTGTCTCTTTAATTTCCTGTTACAATTTGGAATCGATCGATTCCTGATGAAAATGGGTTTTTTTATTTTTATTTCTTTAAAGGTGCAGTGTGTGAGATCGCGGCCATTTTTGTCACTTCTAAAAAAGATTACAGAATATATATATATATAGCTACATCTTCATGAATTCATAATCACCTTCCATGAACCTTGAATGAGTTGGCAGTGGCTCAGTGGTTAGAGCAGTCGCCTTTGGAAGCAAAGGGCACTGGTTTGAATCCTATTCAGGCCCCTCCCTCACGGGCCCTGACACTGAAACACTCCAGATTACTGGATGAGCGGTTGAAGATGACATGACATGATCCTTAAATGAGCCCATTAATGTATATTTACATGAGGAGGGGGGTCCTCTCTACGGGGGCCGCCATGTTTGTTACAGTGGTAAAAGCGGACGTACTAAACATTTCTTGAGTTTTAATGACAACTGAAGTCTACCATGGGTTCTCCTGCATGTTCAGGAGGGTGAAGGTGAGGTGATGGATACAACATGCACCCTCACCTCTAGATGTCACCAAATCGTACACACGGCACCTTTAACTCAGACTAAATTCCACCCTGACCTGTACAAGAGCTGTGTCAACATCAGCGAACTTTGATTCTGCCTCAGGCAACATCCACAGAAGAGGAGCAGAAATAGGAGAGGAGGGTGATGTAATATGAATGGTTTAGATGACACAAATCACCCAAAGATGTTCTATATACTGCAGCTGATACTTGCTTTAGCTCAACAGTGCACTTAGGCTGGGAGCGAAGGTCACAATGACGCATTCAATCTGTCAAAATATCATGATAATAAACCTAGTAAGATGTTTCTTTCTTAATTCACTGTTGGAGGCGTGTCCTGCTCCTTTGAGAGCTGTGCACAATGAGGGCAATCTGGGGAAGTGATTGTCAACTGGTGGGTCGCGACCCAAATGTGGGTGGCAGACCTGTTGTCAGTGGGTCGGGGGCCTATGGCTGGGACTTTGTGTATCCAGATCTGGTTACACACCCATGTCCTCCACAGGCGCCACATTCGTCACTTCTCTGCTCATGTGTTGAAGGCTGCCCAGACACATTTTTTAGGATACGAAACCCATTCCTGAACTACCTCAGAACCTTGCCTGTCTTGCCCTCCGACTAAACTCCCCCCCATGTAATGGAAATCCAGATAAGAAATACATGCAGGCTACACATGTAGCACATACACTCGTGGGTTCACTCACCAGCAGTAGAAACGGAGTGAAGAATACCCAGCATGCTTTGAAGTACAGCAGCACCTTGCTGCACCACGGAGGACAGTGGCAGATCATGTCAATGATGTCCTGACAGAACTGGTTGACTCCTAAAAAAGAACAGTTGATTAAGAGGTGTGGAAAATAAACAGGAAACCACTTTGACTACAGTATGATGCAGAAATGTTAAAGAATAAAAGCTGAACTGAGGTGATGTGGAATACACATGGTCCAGGCACTTAAGTAAATGTACAAGACTGGGTGCGTAATTATCTGGTGAGCGGGAAACATGCATCCCATAATCTATTGCAAATGATCCTTTTGGATAACTTCCAATGTTTTGACTTTGTCCCACACAGCATGGTGGATGAGGGGATCACTGTGGTGAAGGGATATGATGAGCATGGTTTTTGCAGCTGTGGTAAACATTGCCATGGTAACTAAAGACATTCCCCTGATCAGGGATGCTACTATTACACCGCGTTGCTACACTGACATTGAGAATAAGACGTATTACATTATACATGTTTTGTGTTTTCTCGTAGCTTGTGGTTAATCTAGCATGGATGGTAAAAACTTTACGGTCAACAATAAAAAAAAAAATCTACATCTAGAAGATGAATGGGATTTTTACATCTGCTGATCTTGACAGAAAACCAATCTGCTTCATGACTCAGCACCTCAACCGTCGCTTTTGCAACTTGCTGGGCGCCGTGTGCCCTCGACACACAAACAGTGGAGCAGTGTTGTGTGAGAGGATGTGAAGGTCGGGGGGTGGTGAGGTGAGATGAACTACCATAGAAGAAGGAGATGCCGAGGCACATGAAGAGGGTGATGATGATGAGGCCGAAACTAGTGCTGAAGGAGTCAATGAGGGTGAACCAGTAAATCCCTCCCTATGAAGACACACACACACACACAACATGATGGGGTGTGAGCACAGGAGATCCTTACAAAGCCTTTCTTTTCGTGCAGATCATGAAAAACTCACATCCGTCACCAACAGGAGCCCCATCAGGTAGAAGCAGAAACACAGGCCGCCCAAGAACATGGACTTGTGCAGCGTGTTTCCTCTGAGGTGCGGGAATTCGTCCAGCACGGCGGTCGTGATGCCTTCCATGTTTCCAAACTGTGAGGCAGCAGAGGCACAACATACAGTGTCATACACCAGGAGGCGGGCTCAGCGCCATGTGCTAAGCCATGTGGCCGGCAGAGTGCGCGGACCCACCAGAGTGTCGACCCCCAGCATGAAGAGCATGAGGAAGAACAGGATGGACCAGAACACCGAGCCTGGCAGCAGGGCCAGGGCCTCCGGGTAAGCAACAAACGCCAAACCGGGACCTGGAGGCAAGTACAACATCAACACGTGGAGGTTGACAGTTCGATCCTGGGCTGTTTGGAGTCATGAAATATAAACATACCGTACGCATAAATAATACAATGATAAGATGTAGACAGGAGAAATATGACAAGAATCAGGCAACAAGAAAAGAGGCATATAAACAAGTTCGCCATTCATCCATCCACACACTTATAGTGCCACTAAACTCACCAGCCACTTTATTAGGTACCCCCATGAAAAGCTTGTTCATGCCAATACCTAATCAGCCAATTGCGAGGCAGCATGTCGACGCATGTGGACATTTTGACAGGGTCAAGACAATCTGATACAATTCAAACTAAGCGTCACAACGATGAAGGAATGCGGAATAAAGGACTTTAGAGGGAGCGTGGCTGTTATGGCAAGAGGGGCTGCAGGTCTGGGTGAGCTGCCACAACCGAGTTCTGCAGAGGGGCACTGAATGCACAACACACTATGTTGCGATATACTGTAGGGTTCAATGTCTTGCCCAAGGACACTATGGCACGCAGAACGGGGGAGACAGGGATCCATTAGGTTTGGTTAGAGGACTACTGGCTCCACAGCACAGATGCCGAAATAGAGATTATTCCCTGATACACAGGTTAAGTGCAGTGTCTAGGACACAGTGACATCTAGTGGTGAAGTTGCATGTTGGATTCTACAATTTCTCAACTCAGACTTCCCTATCAAACATGTAGGAGAACATCAGGCAGCCAACAGTTACTGTGTGACTAAGACTGAAGAGATGCTTAGTTTGTCCAATCTGAATAACTATTAAACATGGTGGAGCAACATAGTGGGGTCCTGCTCCTGATTTAAATAATAAGGGGTCATTCCAGGTTCATGTAAACAACAACTAGTACATATAGGTTATCAGACACCCACTAAAACATCAATATAAATAACTTATATTCTGTTTCTGCTGATGACACCTTTCGCACTGGACCTTTAAATGAATTTGTCAATGAATTTATCATTAACTCATTTGACCACTTGAAATGGTTTTAAATATCTACCTGAATCGGCCACCTCTCCCACAGGCACCCCCTTCCTCCACGCCATGTGACCAAGAATGGAGAAAATGGCAAATCCTGCGAAGAAGCTGGTGCTGCAGTTTCCCACGGTGATCACGATGGTGTCCCTGATACCAAAGGAATAACCAATGAGAGCTTTAAACTGTCATGGCGGCAGTGGTAGGGAAAACATTAGAGGCAAACGCACCTGATGACGTTGTTGTCGAACTTGTTGTACGAGGCCATAGAGAGCAACCCCCCGACTCCAATACCTAAAGAGTAGAAGATTTGCGAGGCGGCGTCGTTCCACACCTGCAACATTACAGACGGAAAGTTCAACACTGAAAATACTAAGTGGTATCGATATAGCAGTGACAAAGTATTAAAGGTGCAGTGTTTAAGATTTGGTGACTTCTACAGGTGAAGCTGCATGTTGTATCCATCACCTCACCCACACACAAATGGGCATCTAAGAAAACCTATGGTCGACTTCAGTTGTCATTAAAACTCAAGAGATGTTTAGTACGTCCACTTTTACTACTGTAAAAAACATGGCGGCCCCCATAGAGAGGACCCCCCCCCCCACCACCCCTCCTCATGAAAATATACATCAATGGGCTCATTTAAGGGTAATGGGAAAAAATGAAACATTTAGGTGATCATACCTTCATGAAGATGTCGGTGTATAATTGTTTTATTCTATTTTCAGAAGACACCAAAATGACTGAAATCGTACACACTGCACCTTTAAGTGAATGGAGCGAAATATTCCAGGTACCTGTGCATTAGACAATCGTTGCCAATCAGGGGTGAGGTAGAAGGCGATGCCCTGCAGGGAGCCCTCCAGCGTCGCCCCTCTGATGATCAGCACCACGAGCACAAAGTACGGGAAGGTGGCAGTAACATAAACCACCTGGAGTCCGGAGAGCAGGGACAGGCGTTGGGACCACAAGGTAAAGGATTGTGTGCGCGCGTGTGTGTGCGTGTGTGTGTGTGTGTGTGTGTCAATGACAACACTGTGTGGACTCACCTTGCCTGAGCTGCGGATGCCCTTGAGCATACACAGGAAGATGATGATCCAGGCGGCCAGCAGGCACAGGGCCAGCTGCCACCGGACGGGGCCCGGGTCATGAAGGCCCTCGCTATTCACGACACCCAGCACACGCTCGCTGCAACACGCAAGTATTCAACAATATGAAAGTCACGCAAATATTTACAGAGGCATTTAGCATAATAATGATAGATATTTTATTTGTATATATTTATTGTTCCTGTTACAATAAACTCCTTGAATCCAGTTCGATGTATTTGAATAATGAACAATGCTACATATGTTGCAGTGTAATACATGATGTTCTAACATTCCTAAGATGTAGCCTACTTTATTACAATACTTAAAGGTGCAGTGTGCAATGTATTTGTCACTTCTATTGGTAGAAAAACAATTGCAGACTGATATTTTTTTCATCAAATATATATACATATATATATATGTATATATTCTTTCCATTACCCTTAAATCAGCGATTTAATATATAATTACATCAGGAGCGGGTCCTCTTTATGGAGGCCACCATGTTTTTACAGTAGCTCAGAGCGGACTTACTAAACATCTTCTAAGTTGTAACATTAACTGAAGTCTACCATAGGTTCTCCTGCAGGCTCAGAAGGGTGAAGGTGAGGTGATGGATACAACAGGCAACTTCACCACTAAATGTCACCAAATCTTACACACTGCACCTTTAACAATATCAAATATTGCACATTGCATTATTCAGCATCAAATGTTTTAAATGACCACAGCTATCTGAAACCGAAATGAGTATTGTTGTCACGTGTGAAAACACTGTGTGTGTGTGTGTGTGTGTGTGTGTGTGTGTGTGTGCGTGTGCGTGTGTGTTTGTGTGTGTGTTCACTTCAGACACATTCAAAAGCAGATTCCATTATGCAGTTGTCAACACCGAGGTAAAAGTGGCACATTTTGACTCTTAGTCTGTATGATAATGTGATTTATGAATGAATGCACTTCATGGACTTTTCCATGTGTGAGTGGGTTGGTGCATATGTCTCTGTCTGTGTTGGTAATCCTGCAGTTTCCCTGTGGGAATTAATTAGGTCCAACCTCTCCTTGTGGTGTCATGTTTACAGTCTTTAATCAGTAGTTACGCCACTTTCTGTTCATCTACTCTAACAAATATAATGATGTCATTCTTATCAAAGAGAACCCAGCTCTTTCTGTCATTCTAAGCATGTCAGACATATGAATGTTTTTACTTCCAAAACCCTACCAGGTCTTTTGAAAAGCTAGTCCCTTGATTGTAGTGTAAACAGACGTCAGGTTTAAACATTGGTTCGGAGCCCTTTGGTTTGTTTGCTGTACATCAGTGAAGCTCCACTGTCACTGAGCTGTTATCATTCCACCGACCATGATGTCACCACAACACGTGGCCTTTTAATGCAGGATAACTGAGATGACTGAGGAGGACCCACGTCCTTCAAAAATTCATTACAGTTGTTTGTTGATGTCATAGTATTTAAAGTGCAAGGGCATTATGAATATGTATATATGATTTGTTTTGGCTTAACGGTAGAGTTTCTCGAATTTACTGATAAAATTGCAAGATCTGGCTTATTACCCTTGACCCCACTCTACCACTCAAAGGATTTGGGAAAACCTATGTTAACATTTAGTTATACTTAAAACTCAAAAGTTGGTTCATATTCCCATTCACGGCGACCTCAGTAAAGAGGACCAACTCCTCATGTAAACATAGAAGGATCATTCGAGGTAATGAAAACAACGCACAGGTGATTAGAAATTCCATCCATAAATTCACTAAATCCCCTAAATCGTAAACACTGAACCATAACACATTTGAACCATGTGTTCAGTTTCAGTGTTTACGATTTAGGAGCGATCAGTCCAATGTAGAATAGAAATGTATTAAGAACTATGTGTATCTATAAAACTAAATATAAATATGTGGTATGTGCATATAGATCATCTCCCCTATGAAGTATTAAAGGTAAGATTTCAGTCATTTTGTCACTTATATTAAAAATATTACAAAACAATTACATCTTGTGAGCTTTAATGACAACTGAAGTCTACCATAGGTTCTCCTGCAAGTTCAGAAGGGTGAGGTGAGGGATACAACCTGCAACTTCACCTCTAGACGTCACCAAATCCTACACACTGCACCTTTCAGTGATTCATATAATGACGCTAAGTTAAAAGCAACACACCTTTAAGTTCTTTGTCGTCTCAGTTGAAAAGGTGACCGTTGAATCTATTCTGATGATGTACATTCACTGTAAACAATGCTGATGTTTACTTAGAACACTCAGGTATTTGACCAAGGTTCGTGTTTGGACTTACAAGCCTGACTATGTATATATGTTAACACTTGACATAGGATTTTCACTTTTTTCAAAAAGAATAAAATGGTATTAGCAAGCAGAGACTAAAATGATAGTTTTATGAAAAAAGCCACTTACTTCCAGAAGATTTCCGTGGGACTGAGGGTTTTACTTTTGGAGCCGTTGCCGGCGGTTACGTTTCCACAGAGACCTGCATTGGCCACTGCCTCGCAGGACCAGGGCAGGGGGCTCTGGAAGGAGCTGCCCAGGTAGTAGAACGTCCAGGCTATGATGACGTTATAGTACAAACACACCAGAGTGGACACACACAGCATCCCGATGCCAATACCTGTGAGAAATCACAGAGCAGAAACTTTATTGATACCATTACAAGCTGACAAGATGATGAACTATTGTGTTGGCCAGTGTATAAAAGAGTCATAGTACAAACAATAGGCATACATAGATAGATGATATATATTCAAACACGTCAGAGGGCTCATGAAATTTAATCCCGGGACTCTCACCTGAACGTTTTATTTAAAGCTGTCGTGTGGCTGCTGACGTTCTCAGTTTAGTTTAAAGGTGCAGTGTGTCCGATTTGGTGACATCTAGAGGTGAAGTTGCATGTTGTATCCATCACCTCACTTCTCCCATTTGAGTATAGGGGAGAACCTATGGTAGCCCTCAGTGGTCATTAAAACTCAAAAGATGTTTCGTCTGTCCACTCAGGGCCACTGTAAAAACATGGCGGCCCCTGTAGAGAGGACCCGCTCCTCATGTAAATATACATTAATGGACTCATTGAAGGGTAATGGGGAAAAAAAACCACTTTATTGATTATAAATCAATGAAAATATCAGTGCGTAATTGTTTTGTAGTATTTTTAGAAATGACAAAAATGACCAATCTCTTACAAACTGCACCTTTAAACATGTCAGATGGCACACTGAGTGTTCATGAAATGTGATCCTCTCACCTAAAGGCATTGATTAGCTTTATATAAACCTGCCATGGGGCTGCTGACCTTTAATACTTCCATGGCGATGAAAACCTGCTCTTCTGGCTTGATTCCTAAATGTGAACCTGCAGGTTTCATGATTCACTTCTGTGTTTAGCAGCCGGGCTGCGCTGCTCAGAGGAATGTTTAGGATTGGCCACATGACATGTGGAGATGATGTCAGTGTGTTACAGTCTGACTGGTGACATCAGTCCGCTGATGTGAACGTGGGATCCTGTAAATCAGTCACACTGGAACAGATGGTTGAGATTCCTCACATACTGTGCCGGTGTTTAACAATGGCCATTAGAACAGAGTATTGCATCACATTAAAGATGTGATATGTAGCAATTCTTTATTGAAGTCCCTAAAACAATTAGAGCAGGGGTGTCAAATTCATCTTGGTTCAGGGGCAACTGACGGTCCAATGGGATCTCAAGTGGACCAGTAAACTCGCAGCACAATGATCTATAAACAACTCCAAATGTTTCCTTTTGTTTTCCTTTTGTTGTGACCACGATAGGTGAAGTTGCATGTTGTTATCCATCACCTCACCCTCACCCTTCTGAGAATGTAGTAGCAGTAGAGTTCAGTTGTCATTAAAACTCAATAGATGTTTAGTATGTCCACTCTGGGCTCCTGTAAAAACATGCAGCCTCCACAGAGAGGAACCGCTCCTCATATACATTACATATATAATGTACAATAATGGGCTCATTTTTGGTTAATGGGAAAAAAGTAGAACATTTAGGTGATTATAAATTCATGAAAATGTCAGTATGTAATTGTTTTGTAATATTTTAGAAGTGACGAAAATGGTTACACCCTGCACCTTTAAACTGATTCATAATAATACAGGGGGCTGGATTACATCTTCTGCCTGGCCAGATCAGACCCACGGGCCGTATGTTTGTCACCCCTGAATTAGAACTTTGTTATTCATTTTGTTGACTTTTGCACCAACATATTTCCAGTATTGTCCAAACCAAAAAAAAAATCCACTATGTATAAATGGAACATTTAATTTTGGGTGTGGAATCATTACTATCATTACCTGTGGCTTTACCAGTCAGCTAATCAGGGGGGCGGATCCAGAGGGTGGAGCCAATGACCCATATTGAAAACAGTATTGCCCCCTGCGATGGCCATGTCCCTTTTTTAATTCTTTAAAAAATAATTAAACTGGTCATTTGCTTACATTTGAACAATAAATCTGATTATTTATTTTTTAAGATATATTTTCTGAATACCCCTCAGCTCATCCTTCCCTTGCAAGCATGTAAATGACCTATGGTGGCTTTTTGTTTCTCCGTAACGGTCTACTGTAAAAACATGGCAGTGCAACATGGCCGCCTCCGGATGAAATGATCAAGAGCTCATTCTAGGCTCATGAAAACAACTCTGAATTCATTCAGGTCAGACCCTGATTTTGAAAAGAAAATCATTAGTCCTCCACTGCTTACAGAATCAAGCTGCTCGGGAGAAAACTAAATATAAGAGGGCAAGAGGGCTATTTTTTCCTCCCACTGTTTGTATTGATCACTTGCACTGAAACTGGATAGTTGGGCCATTTGATGAACGTTCCATTATCCAGTAAAACACGAGCAAAGGCGGGAAACAAGGTGATCCAGGAAACCAATGAGACAAAAGGTGGTGCTGAGGACGACAACTCCCATGATCCCATGCTGTGTCCTCTTCTATGCAGCTGCTTCCAGCGATGCTGTAGTGAGATGTATGATGGGCGGGATCCCCCCTGCCCACCTTCCAGGACTTGTCTGCTGCAATGAACGTCGCTGAGGACCCCACTCCGTCCTCAGACTCCTCCCCTCTCGCAAACAGTGCACCTCCGTTCACATCCACACACCGAGAGTAGCTCCTTCTCTGCTTCGACTACTTTGCTGAACAGCTGACAAACATAATCCGTACCTCTTTTATTTTTCTTTCTTTGCACTACCTGTTGCACTTTCCTCACAATCACTAAGGCACTGTAGCGACACACCAAGTATACTGCGCCCTGTCCACATTCTAAACACTGCCCAACTCTGTATATTGTGAATATGTCTTCTACAGGACATATAGTGTCCATGCAGTCACGTGTCTGTACGTTGGTCATATATACTAGAAATTCAACAACCGTTGGGAATCAAATTCCTCGCATGCGCGCGCACACGTGGCCGGTAAAACCAGATTCTGACTGGACTTACCTTTGAGCAGAGGGCAGCATTTCCACACTGTGATGGGCCCGGCGGCGCCATACTGGCCTAAGCTCAGCTCCATGAGGAAGAGAGGAACCCCGGTGACAAAGAGCATGATGAAGTATGGGATGAGGAACACACCTGTGAGGATCAGGAAGAGGTTAGCGCGGG